>JAGFPH010004475.1:23457-83580 GCA_018207615.1 Philaenus spumarius | reverse complement strand
CAGATACTAGTAGAAATTGAAGAGAATAGTAAAAAAATGGAAGAAGAAAGGAAACTTGAAGCAATTGAAATGAAGAAAAAAATGGAAGAAGACAAAAGACGTAGATCGATTGAAAAGAATAATAGAAAAAAAAATAAAAAAGAGAAAAATGAAAAAATGGTAGAAGAAAAGAACCCTATTCCGTTATCACCGATCTACTTAGAACCTCTGAATTTCCCAGACAGTCCTGAATATTCACCGCTTAGCCCCGGGTTTAAAGAAGAAGAAGAAGAAGAAAGAAAACAACAAACGATAGCCGAGGAAAAGATAGACGAAGAGAAGAAGTTAGAAGAAGAGAAGAAGAAGTTGGAAGAAGACATCGCACAGATAATGGCGAAAATTGAACAGAATAATAAAAAGATTGGAGAAGCAAGAAAACGTCGAATGATAGCCGAGGTAAAAGGAAGAAGAAAGAAATTTATTCAAACCTCCCATGAGAAGAGTGCACCCGGACTCTGAAAGAATAACAAGTATATTAGGACCGCCGCCATTCACAAAAAATATGGTTCAGACAAAAGTTTCCAAAAAAGGAGATTTTAAAGTAATTACAATGAATAACGTCGATGATATTAACGATATAGATCAGTTCCTGTACTCACTACAACTAATGGTTAAAGATTTTATTCAGGCATTCAGCAATGAAAAAATATCAGCAAAAGTACAGATGGTTTTGGAATGTGAGTATACGAGACATCGGCCTGATGAAGAGGAACAGTTCTGCACTATGGCTTATAACACCAAAGCAGCTGAAATGCATAGAGAAAATGATGTAACAGAGTTTGTGAAAGAAAAATTTAAAGACCTGATAGCAAGAGAATCTCGACATCAACCATCGAGAGGGTCAGGCTGGGTTCTTAGAAGATGTACTAGGTTAATTCTGAAACTAAACAAATTTAACCCGTTAGCCGGCAGCTCATATATTGAATTACCAAAGAAAATCAGGGATAGGAAAGCGTGCATAAAAATCGAGAACAAAGAAGATAACAACTGATTCGTGTACTCAGTTCTCTGCGCTCTGGAAACGCCAAACAAACACCCACAACGCATCAGCAAATATGAAAATCGGATTAACGATGAACTCTTCAAAGGATTCGAATACCCTATGAAAATCAAAGATATAACTGAGTTTGAGAAAAAATCTACCAAAGGATATGAAGGCTACCCCTCAATGGCGATTAATGTATATGATTTCGATGCAGGGTATAAAATTAACCCGCTGAGGATATCTGAGCGGTACGATGCTGAAAAAGAAATCGATCTCCTATACATCCAGAAAGAAGATAAATCACATTACGTATACATCACAAATTTGAGCAGATTAGTTAGTTCACAGATTAGTAAACATGATCATGCTACGTTCATCTGCAGACGCTGCCTGTCCCACTTTTCACAAGAAAATAAACTGATTGAACATATGATTGATTGTAAGATTCATGATCCTATAAAACCCATAATGCCTAAACCAGGTACACAAGCGGAATTTAAAAATCATAATTACAAGTTCGAGCACCCTTGCGCGATATACATCGATTTTGAATGCTTGTTGGAATCTGTAAAAGAAGAAACTGATAACGATGCTAATACTAGAAAACAAAAAATGCATACACCGTACGGATACACCGTATATCTGGTTTCACGTGTAAACAACGAAAGGTTCCACCCTGTTACTTACAGAGCTAAAAATAAAGACGAGCTCACTACCGTTCCTAAGATGCTCGTTCAAGAACTGTCCCGAATAATGGATTTAATCAAAGAAAAATATACTACTATCCAACCGTTAGTGATGTCAGAGGAGGACTCTAAACATTACTATTCGACAACCCAATGCCATATTTAATTTGTGAGAAGTCTATTGAAAAATCAAATGATAAAGTGAGGGATCATTGCCACCTAACATCAAAGTACCTGGGACCAGCACACGCAAGATGTAATTTAAATAGACGGTTACCTGTGAAAATCCCCGTGTTCTGTCACAATCTATCACGCTATGATGCTCACTTGTTTGTAAAAGATCTATTCCAGTACGGCGGTGATGATCTGGAAACAACTGTTATTGCTTGTACGGAAGAGACTTACATCAACATTAAAAAGAATATTATTCAAATAGATAACGATAAACTACAGGGTAGGGATGATCAGAGTCGTAGATTGCTATCCTTCAGTTTCGTTGATACGTTCCGACATATGAATTCAGCCCTGGAAAAACTTGTAAATAATCTTCAAAAAGATGACTTCAACCATCTCCACAGGTTCATAAAAAATAACGAATATATTAAAGGAGAAGAAAATGAATTGTTCGATTTACTCAGGAGGAAAGGAGTATTCCCGTACGACTACATCAGCAATCTAAGCAAGTTAGATGAAGATCAAATCCTACCTCACGAAGCATTCTACAACGAACTGAATGGTGAGCACTTGAGCGACAGTGATTATCAACATTACATCAAAGTCTGGGATAAACTCAAAGTGAAAACTCTAGGTAGGTACTCGGACTTGTACAATGCACTGGATGTTGTTCTACTCGCTGATGTGTTCGAAAAGTTCAGAAACGTTTGCTTGAAAACATATAAGCTCGATCCCGCACATTACCTCACAGCACCCGTACTAGCCTGGGACGCAATGTTAAAACAAACGGGAATATCGCTGGAATTAATCAGCGACTATGATATATATCTAATGTTGGAAAAAGGAATCCGTGGTGGAATATCTCAATGCACAAAGCGATATATAAAAGCAAACAATCCGCTCGTTAAAGATTATAATCCTGCAGAAAAAGAAAATTATCTGTGGTACATTGACGCAAACAATTTGTACGGATACGCTCTCTCGGAATCTCTCCCTTACAAAGGATTCAAGTGGGTGGACCCTACATCAAAATCAATAAATGAATGGATCTGTTTGATACAAAAGTATAATGCCGAGGATAAATTAGGTTACATCTTTGAAGTTGATTTGGACTATCCAGAACATTTGCACGATAATCATAAAGATCTTCCGCTAGCACCCGAGCACTACAACGAAAAACTTTGTACAACTGTACTAGATAAAAGAAATTACGTAGTGCATATTAGAAATTTACAACAATATCTCGAGCAAGGGTTGGTTTTGAAACGGATTAAAAGATGCGTAGAGTTTGAACAAAAACCGTTTATGAAACAGTATATTGATATGAATACTCAAAAGCGGGCTGAGAGTGCGAATGAATTCGAGAAGGATTTCTACAAGTTGATGAACAACTCGGTATTCGGAAAATCAATGGAGAATGTTCGGTTGAGAAAAGATATAAAACTGTGCAACGAGGAGCGAGCGAAAAAATTCGCAAAACGGCCAACGTTCAGTAGATACACAATGGTCGATAAAGATTTCTTGGCCTGTCATATGGATAAACAAAAAATCAAGCTTGATAAACCTATCTACGTAGGGTTCACTGTCTTGGAGGTATCGAAAAATTTCATGTTCGATTTTTACTATAACAAGTTGAAACGTTACGATCCAACAATCGAACTAGCGTACATTGACACAGACTCATTCTTCCTACTGACAACTAAAGAACCGGCTGCGATAATGAAAGAACATATTGAGGAGTTTGATACTCATAAATTCCAGAAAGATCACTACTGTTATACAGATTCAAACAAGAACGTTATCGGTAAGTTTAAAGACGAGCTTAATGGACTGCCTGCTCAGGAGTTCTGCGGATTACGATCCAAGTTGTATGCGTACTCATACATGAACAAGGATTTCGTTAAATGTAAAGGAGTAAAACGAAGCGTTGTGAAGAAAACAATCTACCTGGACAACTTGAAATCGTGTTTGTTCGACGGTAAGATAGAGCATCGAACTCAAGATCTGATTAGGAGCGATAAACATTCGATATATTCCATCAGACAGACAAAACTTGCGATTAGCGCGGATGATGACAAGCGGTTCATTCTAGACAATAAAATAGACACACTACCCTGGGGTCATTGGAGGATTTCTAAGATGCAATTAGCTATTACGAATATATTAATAAGATAGTGGAAATGAAACTTATAAAGCTTAGAGGTAATAACACTTTAGTGCTGAATTTGCGGTTAGAACATCCTATGCATTTGGACCCTGCAAAGAAAAATTGTATTGCACTATTGGATCTCGAATTTGAATTGAAGGAAGCTACAAAATACGTACTGAATGTAGAAGTTCATTGTAATTTAGTAGAACCTGCATTAGTTAATCGTGGAACAAATGAACATGTACATCAAGAGGAGGATATCCTCTATCCATGCCATGTTTCGACGGGGACAGTTAAATATGTTACGAGTCCAGCTAGAACTATATACGTACCTATAAAGAACTTTATTCGGGAAATAGATTTTTCAGATTAGAGATTCGAAATGGATTCGATGGGACTTTACTTAAATTAAAGAATAAGGTAGTTGTATACATCGGGTTATTCGATGGAGAACATTAAACAAGCTATATACTGCCATAAATGTAAAAAGAAGACTCAGAATATAAAAGCTGACTATGTTCAAACTAGGAACGGTCTCTGGAGAATAGCTGCAAAGTGTAAGGTTTGCAAGACGAATAAAAGTAAATTTGTGAAATCCGACGAGGTCAAACAACCGTTCTTGTTAGAGCGACAACCTAATCATAATGAAAAGTATGCAAGTACATATGATGTTAAATCATCATCATCATCATCTAATGATATCTCGAACGGTGGAAAAAGACAGGTTGCTTTAGAACTTCATAAACCTGTCCGTAAGAGATTCGATAAAAGACAAATTGTTACTTTGGGAATCGATGATTTATGGGCTGCAGATCTGATATTGATGCGGGAGTATGTCAATGTTAATGATGGGTACAATTATATACTGAACGTTATCGATACATTTTCAAAGTTTGTGTGGAGCGAACCTTTAAAAAAGAAAAGTGGAGTAGAGGTGGCAAATGCTTTCGAAAAAATTATTAAACGAGCTGTAAAGGGGTCTCATAGCGCGCCTAATTTGTTGCACACGGATAAAGGATTAGAATTCAAGAATAAAGATTTTCAAAAGATTTTAAATTTGTATAATATTAAAATGTATCACACTGAAAACGCAGAGAAGTCCGCTATAGTAGAAAGATTCAACAGAACGCTAAACGGTAAAATGCGTTTAATTTTTGAAATGAAAGGGACGTACAGATGGATCGATAGATTAAAATTAATGATCGATGAATATAATAACAGTAAACACAGAACAATCGCTATGAAACCTGTAGATGTGAAAAAGATTGACGAGAAGAATATTCTTGAACGAATTTACAGAGGTCATCAACTAAATATAAGTCCGGATTTTCAAATTGGTGACCGTGTTAGAATTTTTAAAGTTAAAAAGACCTTTGATAACAAGTATGCAAACAACTGGACTCGTGAAATATTCGTTATAGATAAAATAATTTATTCCAATCCTTTGACTTACAAGATTAAAGATTTAAATGGGGAAGATATAACAGGATCATTTTATAAGCAGGAGTTATCTAGAACGGAATTTTAAATGCATGCAAATTAAAATAGAGATACTATGTAGGCTATTTATCGGTGATATATTATCATACGGTATCGGAACCTCCTTCAATTCTACCCGACATGAGATTTTATCTATTATATAAGAGGAAAATGAAACCGCTGAAAAAACAAATTATCGATGAAAAATATAACATAACGGTATACGATACCGAGCAGACAAAGGAAAATCAAGGGAAGTTTTTAAATATCTTACGAGCTTTAATTATCGGTTCTAGTGGTTGTGGTAAAACAACTTTGATGTTGAATTTCATTTACATTGGTCAGATTGGTTGGATTTTAAATACCTTTATGTTTTCAGTAAATCGATAGAACAGCCTATGTATCAAAACCTACAGAAACACTATCGTAATGTTGAGAAAAAATTAAAAACGGGGATCGCTCATTTCTTCAATAATTGTGAAGACTTGATTTCTGTAGATGATTGTAAAGAAAATTCGTTAGTAGTTTTCGATGATTGTTTTTTAGAGAAACAGAGTGAAATCAAAAATTACTTTACTCGATGTCGGCATAAGAAAATCTCCTGCATATATTTATCACAGTGTTACAATCTATTAAATATGCAGGTTATAAGAAACAATGCTAATTTTGTATGCATTTTCAAACAGAATCAGCACTATACAAAAAATATTTTTAACGATTTCGTGATGGGATATATGAAGTTTGAGAAGTTTGTTGACTTGTGTTCTAAATGTTGGAGTAGGCAGAACGGTTTCATAACAATTGATCTGACTAAGAAAGTGCATAACGGTAAATATAAAAATCAGTTTGAAGACTTACATATTTAATCAAGTGATTGATTCGGAGAACGATAGGTCGTTCAGGGGGTCGTTCGGAGAACGATAGACCGTTTATGGGTCGTTCAGGGGGTCGTTCGGAGAACGATAGACCGTTTATGGGTCGTTGATTGATCGTCCAGGGGGTCGTTCGGAGAACGATAGACCGTTTATATAATATGTCGTTGATAGATCGTTCAGGGGGTCGTTCAGAGAACGATAGACCGTTTATTGGTCGTTGATTTTTATGGGTCGTTCAGGGGGGTCGTTCCTTTATCGCTTGTATTAGCTAAACTTATTCTTTTTTGTTTATATATTATATAAGGATGACGAATAAAATGAAAGTGACTAGCACGAAGAATATTACTGTAGCGAAAGCTAAACACCTCGATAAAATAGAAAAAGAACTTATAGCGAAGTATAAAAGAGCGCAGTCCGTTCATAATGAATCTGAGGAAATGAAGCGTGAACTATTCAAACCGATTACTACTGCGTTAGAAAATTTACAGACTAAAATTACTTCCACAGATGTGGTACCTTTAAAATCAAAGCATCAAAACTTGAACGAATCCACCGATGAAGATTATGAAAATAATGAAGTATTTGATGGGAGTGAACAGAGCCTAGTACCTCCTACCCATCGTAGAGCAATTTCGCTCGATGAAAGTCAGACGGCTGGTAGTTCTGAAACTGCAAATAGTAGTTCGACTATTACGTTAGGACCGTTTGCTCAGTCATATTTACCTAGAGCTAAAGATCCTCAATTCGGTATTCGATTCGACCCTCTTTTAAAAACTTACATGATAGGAAATAAAGAAATAGAATTCGATTACAATGATATAATCGTAGATAGAAAGAAGTATAAAGGTACTCAAGGTTTATGGAGATTATTGGTTTACGCTGATGCACCTCCTCTCTCAGCATACGATTCTGAAGATTATTTGAATTATGTAAATATATTGTGGACGACCGATTCGATGTTTCAAGGAAACAACCGTTCCACTAAGAAACCTAAATCCAGTAAAGGAGATAAATGGAAGAATTTGGTAAAACGTATTTGGATTTATAAATCGAATAAGAAAGGAAGTGGTCTGTTGGAGTATAACGAAAAGGATGTTGAATTCAAGTACATCACAAATTTAAATGAAATTTTGAGCAGACTAATCTTTATTCACGCGCAAGAACAAGCAGGAAACAATAATTTCCATAACGAGAAAATAGGGTTAGTAGAGTTCTTCCATAAGGAATTGGAAAAAATAATAGATACTCCCAAAGGAATCGAGTACCTTATACGATTCGTATCAACACTACCTCCGAAAATGATAAAAGGTGATCATATTGGTTCAGGATTATTTAATACAATATTGAAGAAGATCCCTTTTGAAATGCACGCACCTGGGTACCATTACTTAGGACCTGGAACACATCTGGAAGAACGACTAGCTAGTAATGATAAAGGAATAAATCAATTAGATGAAGCTGCAAAACAGCATGATATTTGGTATAGAGATCATCCTAAAACAAAAGATCGGCATATCGGTGATAAAGTATTACAGGATAAAGCTTGGGAACGGTTCAAATCTTCAGACGCTGATTTAAATGAAAGAGTGTGGAGTGGTATAACAGCTACAGCGATGAAAGTAAAAAGAACATTCGGTATGGGTATCAAACCAAAACTGAAATTTCAATAGTGATACTGTTTGAAGATAGAAAAGTCAACTTCGAATCAGCATATTAAATGTATATAATAAGGTGGGATAAAACGAAAAATGACTCAAACTATCTGTGTTAATTTAACTGAGGGTCAGAGATGTAAATTACGTTCTGCGTTTAAACGAAAATTAGGTGCTAGTATTCGACTATCAGCTGCAGGAGTTAAAGGAGGTAAAGATAAAATTGTTGTAACAGACCGACAATTTACCAATGTACAGAATAGTTTACGAAAAGGAGCTGGTTGTACTTTAACATTACCATACAAGCAACTCAACGACAACAAAAAAGGTGGGTTCCTTCCTTTGGTGTTTGCAGGTATAGGTTCATTGGCAGCTTTGATGGGTGGAGGTGCGAGTATTGCAAACTCGGTTATTGATTACAAAGATCGTAAGAAAAAATTACAAGAACAGATCCGGCACAATAAAGCTATGGAAAGCCGTTCAGGGAAGGGTTTAATGGCTAAGAAAAAGAGTAAAATAAATAAAAAGAATAAAATAAATAAAATCGATAAAAAAAAAATAATAAAGTAATCGAGCCTCTAACAAACGTTGACATCTTGTATTACGCAGAAAATAAACTAAAAATTCCTAATTTTAGAGGAGTGTTTATGCGGGATGAGTTGCCCAATATTCCTAAAATAATTGAATGCGGTGTTATCAATTTAGAAGATTATAAATCTGAAGGTTCACATTGGACGGCATGCTATAAAGATAAAATTAAAAAGTACTATTTCGATTCTTACGGTGATGCTAATCCTCGTAAAGAACTTGTGGAATATCTAGGTAAGAACAATTTGTTTTACAACAGCGAAAGAATACAACAGTACGAAGATCCTCCAATATGTGGACATTTATGTATCACTGTCTTATACTTTCTATCTCGAGGGATTCCGTACCAAATAATTATAGACAAATTGGATGAAAATAAGTATTTATATAGAACGATTATAGAGTAAAAGTTTTAACCAGAAACATCAGTGAAATGTATGGCCTTTTTTTTCTATGTATATAATAAGGGGAGTGAAATGGAACAAGTATTTGCTAAGCACGTTAACGATATCACCAGATGTGAATATAAATCTTACTATCCTACGAGCACGTTAAACTTCAATTCACCGAATAAGAAAACAGAGTTTATGATCGACTATGGAGATTCGTTTTCAATGAAAAAATATCAGTTCTACATAAAAGGTAAATATTTAAAATCTGATGGAACAGCATATCCTGAGAAGGCCAGTGTTAAATTAATCGACAATTTCGTACCGTACTTATTCTCAAAGATCGAAGTTAAAAAGCATAACCATTTAATAGATGAAGTCGAACATCCCGGTATAACGAGTTCTATTAAAGCCATAGTATCATATAAAAGTTCTGATGGAAACGCGTTAACTAATTGTGGCTACATTTCCCGATATGTAGGAGACATTAACAAATTCTATGTACTAGGTGATCTCTCACACTTGGGGTTAGGGTTCTTCGAAGATATCAACACTCCTATTTACAAAGGAGGGTTCACGATAACGTTTATACGTTCTGACGATAGTGAGGCCTTTCACCGTTGGATTTCTTCTACTACGGGTGCAACGTTACCTGAGGAAGGGCAAGTTGTAATAACCGAGTTCATTATTAAAGTTCCTTTGATAGAATTTAAAACCACATCAAAGATCATGCTGATTAAACAACTAACAGATTTAAAAACGGTTAGATTTGAATTCAGGAAATGGCAAAGTATTCAAAAACTTTTAGGTAAAGACTTAACTACATTGCAATACGATATAACTAACATATACAGGAACGTTAATAATCCTACGTTTATTCTAATAGGTTTTCAGAAGAAATCGGATGCTCAGATTGAAGATTGTTCGGTCTTCACTAACGCTAACGTAAAGAACATTAGGATAAAAATTAACGATGAAACCTATCCTGATGAGATGATGAATTTAAATACATTAAGCGGAAATTATGCGGTTGCTTATGAGATGTATAAAGATTTCAAACGCGTGTACGCCGAAGATCAAGATATGTTACACGATCCGGTTAATTTCATGACTAAATATTGCGTTTACGTAATCGATACTTCAAAACAACCCGAAAACATTTCAGGATCTAGAAACAATATAATACTTCAAGTAGACTTTGCAGCTGCTACTACTGTTGAACTGAAAGCAAATGTGGTTATAGTCTCCCATGCTAAACTAAACTACGATATCATTAACAACACGATCAGGGAGGTTTAAAATTTAGAAGATGCAGTAGCGAACATTAAAATCTATATAAGAACCAACAAAAAAAAATATAAAAACCAGCAAAAAAAAAAAAAAAAGAATTAATTTATATTTTACTAATAGAAAATTTGTTTATTTTTTAACTCTCCCCATTACTTTGAGGTGTAGAGTTCTACTCGAATGTAATTTTTATTCTCATCGTACTGGACTTCGAAGTAAAGTTCAGGAGCTTCGTTCAATCCCTTTAAGTTTTCAGAATCGATTTTAGAATATCTAGCAGGCAGAAAACATTGAAAATCTTCGCTTTCGATCACAAGCCGTTCTCCGTATTTACACTTTACCTTTCTTAGCTCTTTAACTTTATACTTTAGATTCTGCTCGAGATCAGTTAGTTTTAACGTCTTCTTATAATTATTGAACCGTTGATCTATACTATTAAAGTCAATTACGTAAAAGTTTTTAATTCCGTTTGTTTGTTCCATGATTTACGAGATGGCTCTCCCTTATTACTCTAGACCTCTTCCGAGTGTTTTAGTACACTCGAACTTAAAATCTATTTTTTTTTTATTTTTATTACGATATTGAATCTTCAGATTCGTAGTAGTAGTCATACTCTGAGTACCCTCCATCCCACTTCCATTGCAACTGATGGTTTTCTTTACTTAGTGATTCAGTCTCGTATTTAGTCTCTGATTCAGCCTCGTATTCAGTCTCGTATTCAGTCTCGTATTCAGTCTCGTATTTAGTCTCTGATTCAACCTCGTATTCAGTCTCGTATTCAGTCTCGTATTCAGTCTCTGTTGGTGTATTAATAAATTTTTCGCTGTTTGCTTCACCGAATATCACCATCCCTTTTTTCACAAATGGAGGAAAATAGTAGGGCGAACATTTATTTATAATTTTTTCGCTGTTTGCTTCATCGAATATCCCCATCGCGTTTTCTACAAATGAACGAAAATTGTAGGGCGAACAAGGGGGAGAACTATAACTCGAAGTGTCGGAGTCGGTTTCCGTATCCGCATTAATTGTCTCACTATTCCGAGAACTTTTGTCAAATCCGTTGGACGACGCCGACGTCGAAAGATCGTCGTTATCGATATACACTGCTGAGATGTTTGTCTCCTCATCGACACGATCACCATCCCTAACAACGTTGTTTGTTTGGTTAATCACACTTGATGCTGACATGTTTTACGAGATGTCGTCTCCTTACTATATACCTTTTTATAGGAAGACTTGAAAGTACGAAGGAAGATCTAAAAGTACGAAAGGAAGATCTAAAAGTACGAGTGGGGTGACCTTGGAGTGCGCTAGAACAAAATTGCTGGCCCACGGGAGATCGCAGATCAAATTCCTCGGCACTTGTTAGCACAAAGGCCGCCAACCCGGCACCAAATCTCCCGTGGGCCAGAACCGGCATTTCCCTAACTACTTAGATCATTTATAGGTTTAACTGCATGCCAAGTTTGAACTCAATCAGTCAAACATTTATCTAGGTACGAATTATTTTGTAAAAAAAACAAAATGGCGGATATCTGGAAAACGAAACATTTCTAAACCTATGTTTATAGGAACTTTTTTCTTTATTTTCACTAGCAGAATATGTTCTGAAAGTTTTCCGTTTTTTCCTGAATCTCTCTGTATAAGGTGTTTACAACTTTTCTTTGCAGTCAATTAGTTAATTATTTAATTTTTCATAACGGTAAATGAATCACGATTTTAAATTTATTGATCGTCTTTTAACTAAATATATTTTTAACTTTTACCGATTTTTTATGTTTAAAACACATGACTCTAAACACACAATGCCTACTAACTGACTTATCAAGATAACTTACGTATTTATTTTGTGTATAAGGAATTATTTGAACTTTCACAATAGAAATGTCTACTATTTCTCAAGGTGTAATACGAATTATTGCCATAAATAAAATCAAACTCGGTTGGGTACCGTTGAATATATTACAACAAATTAACATTTATAGTTTTAAAGTTAAGATTAATATTAATTTAACTGTCAAAAAATGTTAAAAAACATATTATTTGACTTCCGTAAATTTTTTTTAGAAACTTCAAAACAGAGAGTCTGCAATACATTCAGATAGCACTATAATTTGATATTCAGAATAAAATTACATTTATAGGTTATAATATATTACGTGTTATGAAACGTCATCCTTTCATGAAAAACTGGTGCAACAACAATTAAATTCAAAGTTGTATTATCTTAGAAAGCATTTTACTTTCTCACTATACTATAGTATAAAGAAAGTATTTATAGTGATCGCAAAAAATCGATGTTGAGATTTTTGTGGAAATATCCGGTTTGGGACCCCCTGAGTCCAGAAAAGAGGTTTGTACGAGGGCTATCCAGAAAGTAGATTACGTTTTGGAATTAAAAATAAACAAAGTATTGGAAATTGTTTTTATTATATACAGATGAAAGCCACACTTAAATAATACTTTTCTACATAGTCACCATTCAAATTAAGGCACTTATCGTAGCGATGGACGAGCTTGGAAATTCCTTCGTCGTAGAATTCGGTCGCCTGCGCCTTCAACCACTTGGTTACCTCTTCTTGCAGCTGTGCGTCGTCATCAAAACGCTGCATAGCCAGCCACTTCTTCATTGCTGGGAATAAGTGGAAGTCGCTCGGTGCCAGGTCGGGACTGTAAGGCGGATGAGGAAAAAACTCCCACTTAAAGGATCCAAGAACTTGGCGAGTGGCATTTGCCGTGTGGGGCCGGGCGTTGTCGTGAATCAGCAAGATCTTTGAGCTCAACTTTCCCCTGCGCTTGTTTTGTATTGCTCTTCTGAGGTTTTGCAGAGTTTGGCAATACCTTTGAGAGTTTATTGTAGTGCCTCTTTCCAGGAAGTCCACAAAAATTACACCCTTCCTGTCCCAAAAAACAGTCGCAATCACCTTCCTTGCCGACGTCGTTTGGATGCATTTCTTGGGAATTTGTGTGGCCCCACTGCATTGACTGCAATTTCGTCTCGCAGTTCACATGTTTAACCCATGTTTCGTCACCAGTAACGATGCGATCGAGTAATGAGTCGCCATCTTTATCGTAAGCGTCCAAAAACGTTAGCGCTGCAGTCATTCGCTGATTTTTGTGGATCTCAGTCAAGATTTTTGGTATCCATCTTGCACAAAACTTGTGGTAACCAAGCTTTTCGGTGATGATTTCGTGCAACAAACTTCGCGAAATTTGTGGAAAACTCAGAGAGTTCTGTTATTGTGAATCTTCGGTTTTCACGGACTTCGGCATCGACTTTTTCGACAAGTTCGGCAGTCACTATGCTGGGTCTTCCACTTCGCTCTTCGTCGTGAACATTAGTTCGGCCATTTTTAAACTTTATGACCCACTGACGCACTCCACCTTCAGTGATAATATTGTCCCCATATACTTCACAAAGCTGCCGATAGATTTCTATCGGTTTACTGTTTTTTGCAGTCAGAAACCTTATTACTGCACGCACCTCACAGTTCGCGGCATTTTCAACTAAGGCAGACATTTCAAACTGTCACAGTAACTCGACGGAGTACAGCACGAACCTCTCACTAGCACGGCTAGATGCCGACTGAGCGGCGTAACGCACTGACACCAAGATGGCCGCGCTAGCCCCGCCCCTTGCGGGCACAGACGAAAACGTAATCTACTTTCTGGATAGCCCTCGTACAAAATGTCTGTCTGTATGTATGTCTGTATGTATACAAAGCTAGAGAGAAAACTATTAGATCGATTTCAACCAAATTTGTACCAGACATGTCAAGTAGGCCTGTATAGATGCACGAAAAACGGTTTTGAAAAATTTTGAAAAACAACCCCTTTTTTGGCAAAAAAACCCCAAAAATCTGTTATTATTATTTTTTATAAAAAAACGGCTTTAACGATTTTGATAAAATTTGGCTTATTTGTAGCCTTTAATTTACCCTACCATATACAAAAAACACAATCTTTCTAAAAATTCTCGTTTAGCTATTAATAATAACTGATTTTGGGTTTTTTTTTACCATAAAGGGGGTTGTTTTTGAAAATTGTTCAAACCTTTTTTTCGTGCATCTATACAGACCTAATTGACGTGTGTGGTGCAAATTTGCTCAAAATCGATCGAATATTTTTCTCTCTAGATAATAATAATAATATATAATCAATTATTTAATCAAAATTAAATCTTCTACTTTAATCAAAAATCACCTCTCCTACCCCACCCTACAAGTCACGGTGAATCTGTTTAGTAATTTAAATGTGTTTGTGAGAAAGTATGTGCCAGTTCCTGGTGCCGTTTATTGTCAAAGTATTGATTTACGGTACTGCTAATTTTAATAAAAACTTTTTGCTTTTTTTAAAAGAGTTTGATAAACTTATTTCGTGCAATTTACTTTTCAGGAGTGTCACTGAAACATCATCATTAAAATTTAATTTTATGAGTACCCTACACTGATGTTCATACATACAGTACAAAATACATAACAATTACTAAAAGTAGTTGGGAAGTTATTTAAATTGAGGTAACATGAATTTAACAGCGCACATTTTACATTCATAATGATAAAAATTAAATAATTTTCAATTGAATTTTATTGCTACACTATTTATATATAGGGTGTTAAAAAAACCTCTCAGGACTTTGGGATATGATTCCTCATACAAAACAGAAGAAACACGTTCATATGAAGGTATGTTCTAACACTTTTAGTTTTCCGTCTGTCTGTTTCTATGTGTGTTTTACTTAATACGTTATATCTTAGGAACCTCTGAACATATCAACTTAAAAATTTTTACACGTACCGCATCTAATAAGACCCATTTTTTATGGAATATAAAGTTTATACTTTTTACCATTTCAAAATGGCCGCCATATTAAATTTCTAAATCTCAATATCTCATATATGTAATTTTACATAAAATTTACAAGAGACAAAATAGTTGCTAAATTCTATCTCTGTGGATAAATTATTAAGATTCTATGACTATTCATTGAGTTTTTTAAATTTTATGGAAATGACTATACGCGAATTTTGTGGTAATAATGTCAAAATTTCATGTTTCTAGTTCAAAAAGTTTTTACTGTTAAGAAAATTATAAATCATTCCTTAAAGTCCTTATGCCATTATTCATTAAGCAATATTTTAGTTATTATTTCTATTTTTTAGTTTGTTCCTAACATTTGTAGTTCTTGATGTAATAGTATGCATTACAGTAGATGTAAGAATTAAAGTTGGAGAGATACTGATAGTAGAATTAAAGTTGGTGATTAACTAGTAGTCGGAATTTTAATATCGAAAACTAGTAGTACGAGTTCACATTATGCAAGGATAATTACAATAGCCAAAGTACTAGTAAAAGCGATTGATGCAAGGAATTAAAGAAGGCCAACAACTAATAGTAGGCCTACGAATTGAAGTAGCAATTAGAATTAAAGTAGGCGAGGTTAATGAACAAAAATAGTTTAAAGTCTATCAATAGGGAAACTATTGGTGTTAAATTAATAGAGTTAATGTATCTCAAACATTTTCAGGAACAAAATTGTAAAATATATAATAAATATGCTCAAAATTAAACGTCTGTGTATTTGAGAAACATATTTTTAGTAATTTAATTCTTCAAAGATGAGGTACAAAATTCAGTAATAATTTAAAATATGCTTTCAACATGTCAAGCACATGTAAAGTTTAAAATACGAACCTTATGACGCTGAATATTTGTCTTATTTGAAATGTAAGAAGAAGTATGTATTTTGTATACATTGAAGTTAGTGGTACAGCACATTTATAGAACTTCATTTCATTGTATCCCAAATGTATTAGACAAATTCTAAGGTGAATGAGCAATCCTAAGTTATGCGAATTAGTGTAACGCAATTATGTAAGAACCCATTTGTTAAGTCTAAGAGAAAATGTGTGTATCTATTACTCCTAACGGCAACACACCCATACTGCAAGGTAGTCCATCTCTATAGTAAATAGCCTAATTTAGAATTAAATAATAATTTGTAAACTTAAAAAACAAAACAAAAAAATAGCAACTACGAGTTATTTGTTTAATTTTGTAGTTCGATATAAAACACAAATTTTCAAAATCTTTATTTTGCTATGGATTAAAAACTCTGTGGTAATATATTTATTTTAAACACACAATTAATTGCTGCCACCTTAATTTCACGTAACATGATTTACAGTTACTGTCAGTGCAGCACTATGTTGTAATATATGTAATTATTGAAATTGTGTGATACAGTTTTTTACTTGTGTGATACTATATTTTATGCTTCAGTTGTAAACCACTCTATTTATCATCTACTTTAATTAATTGTTTAATAGTTATTATTAATTGTATCAGTTACTCGAAATATATTGATGATAATGGTTGCCGAGGATAAAGTATTGATCGATAAAATATTTGAGTATTATGATCTGCAGTTATCTGCTTGTCAAACTTGCTTTTAGCAATGAAATAAATGCAAAGCAATATTTAAGATTTTAAGAGGAAAAAGGGAAACCTATTACCTAATTTAAAAATGTGCAAATTACATACAGATGTAAAATCGTGTTAAACTATGTTAATACCAATTATTTCACACGTTTCTCATAAATACATTATGCATGTTTGCATTTTCCTTTCATAGCAAAACTATACACTCTTCTATAATATACACTTGATTATCTTAGTAAAAATCAAGTGTGGTATTCTTATCCTTACCAAAATTAATTTTTGACAATATACTCACATTTAATCAATACGGGACCGTACGATTAACTATTTACGCAAATATTTAGTGGTGCTAATATTTGTTATGTTTAATTTGTAATACAAATTGTCTGCTTATAAACACATCCCTACCAACGGTTAATATAAGGGTTGCATTTTTGTATGTAGTTAACAGTACAAGTAAGAAAACATCGGCCAATATCTGGTTTGCTCAGGGTGGCTCAGTTACCACGGAATGGTAAAGGTTCTGGGTTCGAATCCTGGTCTTGGTTCATTTTTTCACTTCTAATTTAGCTAATATTTGTATTTCCTTATTTTATATAAATTCGTAGAAATGCATGATAAAAACAATGTTCCCGATAGTTTGTTTTAAATGTTTTTATATAATATATTATATCGATGTATTATAATTAACTAATGACAATCTGCAAACTAATTTCTTTTACTCTCCCATATTATTGTCATCTAGTATCTGCACATTTAATACATATGACTTATAATTCAAACGAATTTAATTACAGATATAGCCTAGGTCAATACGGAAAAAGTTCAGACTCTTGTAAACTGCATTTAAATGTCATCAACATACGGAAAAATATGGAACTAAACAAACACTGTAATCAAAACTAAAGGTATACTTATTAGGGATATAAATTACAACAAGCTCTAGATGTCTTATTTAACACTAAATTTCAGAATATATTGTTCCAAAACATCGTTAGTTAACAATTAAATTGTGTTGTTTACCATGCCAATGTCGAGATACAATTTGAAAATAAGTTTATAAAGTATTTCATTCCCTCTGTAAAATACACCTATGAGGTCTATGAATATAGTAAAAAAGCCTAAGCCTAGAAAACTATTTTATTTCAAGGTTTTGGTCCACAATATTTTCATTTTTAATTCTTAAATTAATTTCCCCCAGCTATAGTTTTAGTAAATAATTTGTATTTTACTATTGAAGAAACTTTATTAAAACATGGACATTAATATAAAAAAAATTGAGGTTATGCCAAAAATACACAATCACGGAAGTTGGTTGATATATTTTTGTTTCAGCAATCCTTTTACTAACATATCATTTAGTGGGCAGAAAAGTGTCCATATAAACGCATTGAGTTTACAGGACACTTTTCCTCAACCAGGATGATACGTTGTCCTTTCTACCAAATTAATGAGACAGAAAAGACCTCTTAAAGTAGTGGTTGGTGGCAAATTAAATGTTCAAATTTCTCATTGTCTTGATGCCAAAAGTTAAATCTTCTAAATTCACGATTTGACATAATCATACATTAAATAAAATATATGTAAGTAAGAAAGTTTATTATCGCTTCTTTGCAAGACCAACAGTGTATAAAATCTTAAACTACATCTTCTATCAAATATATACAAAATATTTTACAATAGTTACTGTAGTTCGAATATAGTAAGTTGTAATTATTACTTCCAAATAGAAAACCTCGAGGTATATAAAACACCTGTTTGGGGAAACAAAAACAACAACATAATAAAAAGAAAAAAGAAATAAAAGAAACAATATATTTATATCTATTTACTTCTAAAGTGAGAAGTCGAAGAGGGAAATGCAGCCGACCGAATTACAATAACCATTACAATTATACAGAATCTAAAAAAAAAACTAAATAATTCGACCACGCAGCTGAACCGCTGACATGAGTTGAGCGAATTTCCAAAATTGTATTTATATATGTTTTTGGGTCTCAAACAACTATTTGGGAAATTGATCTACTCACGAAGGTGCTGCCAGCATGTACCAAATATATTGCCATCGGTCACCACGGTAAGAGCCGTGGATTTAATTCTGGTCATTTTACGGTATTTTACGTTTTGATTGTTTTTGGGTAAACCAGATGGGCTATAAGGTCGCGTAAAAAAACAAAATGTGCAGAATTATTTTGTATGTCTATTTTTTTTAAAGAAAACTTCAAACAAATTTAATTTTAGTTCGAAAAATCGCAACAAATTTTTACTTCCGGTCAAAAATTTGGTCTACTTCCCGTAAATTTGATTGGCTAAAGAACTCGTCCAAATGACTTATAAAACTAACCTGAGTACTAAATTTGGACCCAATCATACATAAAATGCGTCCATTAGAGTGAGCACTCATATATACATAAAGTTACTTCCGGTCAAAAATTTGGTCTACTTCCGGTCAATTTTTTTGGCTAACCTACCAGTTCAAGCGACTTAGAAACCCAATGTGTGTACCAAATTTGGTCCGAATCGGACGTAAAATGCGTCCGTTAGAGTGCGCACACGTACTGTGCATACATAAATATGTACATATTATATACAGACTGTCCCAAAAGTCCCGGACCGGTTTAATAACTCCTAAACGAAAGTAGCTACAGTAATAATATTTCAGACATGACTCCTGGCTACAAAAAAACTATTTTTTGAGTTGTTAGTAACTATTGCCCCTGCCCCCAAAAACCAAATTTGGGGGGGTTGCCCCAAATTTTTAAATGTAAACCCCTATCGAGTGACCCATCATTTTAAAGGTCTCATTGAGTTAATCACAACAGCGCAAACCCGAGGTCAATATCTGTCTCCTGCCCAAAATGGCTGACCTTGTAGTGTTTCTTATGGTCATGTAATTTAAAATTGAACATTTTGTATCGTATACAAAGTAAACACATTTACAGGTTTAAGATATTTTACTTTTTCAGTTGTAATAAACATTGGTGGCCCTTTAACAATTGTAAACAGATAACATTTTTGGACTCTCCTACTTTAAGTTTTCAGGTCGCCCGACTTGACCCCCCTAGACTATTTTCTTTGGGGCTATCTTAAATCTAAAGTTTATACTACAAAGCCCCAGAACTTAATAGAACTTCGACAACGAATAACACACGAAGCTCAGCAAATACTGGGGGAAATGATACAGAATGTAGTACAGCATCACTATTACAGACTAGCACACTGCGTGACTGTGGAAGGAAAGCAGTTCGAATACTTACTCTAAACCCTGGATATCATCTTTGGTAAGCAACTTTGTTTTTGAGTGTAAAGAAAAACATTTTGTTGTTATTACCAAGTATGACAAATTTGTTTTTATACTTTAAACTCTTTTGTGCGTGTGTTTACTTTGTTTTAAAATAATAAAAATGTTTAATACAACCAATGGGGGTCAATTTTAAATTACATGACCATAAGAAACACTAAAAGGTCAGCCATTTTGGACAGGAGCAAGATATCGACCTCAGATTTGCGCTGTTGTGTTTAACTCAATGAGACCTTTAAAATGATAGGTCACTCGATAGAGGTTTACATTTAAAAATTTGGGGCAACCCTCCCAAATTTGGTTTTTGGGGGCAGGGGCAATAGTGACTAACAACTCAAAAAAGTAGTTTTTTGTAGCCAGGAGTCATGTCTGAAATATTATTACTGTAGCTAGTTTCGTTTAGGAGTTATTAAACTGGTCCGGGACTTTTGGGACAGTCTTTATATATGATTTTTAATGACACCTCAAAACTTGTTCTGGGGACCATGATCGGTGTTCATTTGCTACTCCCGACCTTGGGTCTTACCATAAGGGCCACTGCAATAGCTCATTTTTCCTATGGAAATTCGCTAAAAACAGATTCTAACATTTGATTATATAACATACTAAATAAATTATTTAACAATAAAATAAACAAAACTAGCATTCTCAATATTTAAATCTACAGATTAACTTACATCACTAACCTAGCATTCATTCTGCACACTCAATAACATTAATTCATTTCTTTTTTATTTTCTCAAGAAATAACATCAAAGATGAAGTCAATGTTTTGTCTTCAATTAAATGATTCCACAATAATCTTAAATCTAAATTTACTTCCACAAGTTTTAATATTTTCCGGTAAACAATTAAAAAATTTCCGTGCTAAGTATGTGTAAAATTTCATAAATACTGAAAGGTTGGTTTTAGGTACATTGACATTACATGTATTTCTTAGTTCTATACTCCTTGATGTCAAGCTACTATTTTTTACCACTAATATTAAAGAATCCTCCCAGAGCAATATTTAACTTCATTTACATCATTATAAACCTGACTCATAAATTGGAGTAGTGCATCCATCCTTTGTATTCAATTTCTCCCTAAATCCGAACTGTCTAACACTGAAAACATTATTTTTATCCCAAAAATCTACTAAACTTCGCTTAGCAACCTTCTCAAAGATTTTAGAAAATACGACAGCAACGCAATAATAGGTCTATAATTACTAGGATCCGTTTTGTCATCTTTTTTATAAAGGGGTTTAACGATTAATTTTTTTAAAGCACTCAGAAATTCGCCATCACTCAGACTGAAAGTTAAACAAATACAGGAGTACTTCCAAAATATTAACCGGAATCTGTTTAATAATAATTACCGGTGTACAAAACCAGGCGCTCTTCTGTTCTGTAAAGAGTTAATTATTTCTTTAATTTATTTTTTTATGTCTGATAAAATATATAGAATGACTACTTACGTTAACTTAAAACAAATTATCATAATTTGCTGCGAAATTTGGAATACAATCTCTTTGTAATTTAATATCTTTTCTAAGATCTGCAGTTAAACTGCAAAAATAGGTATTCAAAATGTTTGCAATCTCTACTGGATCATAAACCTTCAGGCTGTTATTATCGTTCAACGCAATTTTTTCGTTGTTTTTCTCAGTTTTGCATTTTTTACAGTTTTCTCACCAATTAATTAGGCCTATAATAACTATTTTTGGTTTCTCGTATTGCATTTATTACCCACTTTTTATAAACCGTGTATGGAGATCATTATTAATTTGTTCATTGTTTTATAATAGTTTATTTTTAATATTAATCATTTCTAAAAGTGTGTTGTTTTATATTTTGTACAAATTCCAATGACATTTTGCGAGAATATAAAATTGAACTTAATACTGGTAGTTTTATTTCAGTTTTAGCTAAACTTTAATGTTCAGGGTGAAATTTAGTTATTACATTTTAACCACGCTTGGTACATACCTTGATTTAAAAATGAATTATTATAACCTTCTGATGTGTTTTAGAACCAGACAAATTTGACTTGTTTATTATGTTTTAAATCGTCTCATAAATTATTTATGAGTCAGTGACTTTCATGTGAGAGAGATGATTAAAAATCTGGTTATTTTGTAACTCATGAACTGAAGAGTGATTCCGTTGTTCACTCACAATGTTTACATTTTTAGGTACAACATATTTTACAAATCGTTTCAGAAACTCCATTTTATGTTGTAAATAAAACTCATCACTCATATTACACTATATTTATTTCTAAACTCTTTCAAGTGTGTAGACACCAACGTTTAGATATGGCGTTTACTCTGGTTTGTTCTACAAGATATAAATCACTTTCCATGAGATTTCCGCTTCATGTTGTCAACGAATGTGTGTTGACAGTTTCCTGAAGTTTGTAAACAAAACGACGTTATGATATAAACAAATGCGTCTGTCTTGCTTTTGTCTTCTAAACCATGTACCCCAGAACACTCATTTGTCTTCAAATTTCAACCTAGTTTGGCTTGAAATGTCATGAAGTTTCACAACACCGTTTCTTCTACATTTTACCATTTACAAATGTTTACCAGTCAATCTTGAAATCTTTAACTTTTACTGGACATGATTTTAATGTTTCCAAATAAAAAAAAAAAAAAAAAAAACAAAGAGAGAGAAATGGGATACTCTTTCTCCTTTAACTACACAACCAATTTACCTCATAATCCTAAAATTAGTACATGAGTAGCATGTATAAAGGATGTAAAATGTTCTAGGATGGAACGGTAGAAGTTTAAAGTTGTTTAGTTGTTGTAGTAGATTCGCTTTCATTTTATTTACTTTTAAATTTTGGAAGCCATATTGAAACTGTCATTATAAAACTAACTTTATAATCTTAAATATGAAATGGTAATGTAACAAATCATTGCACCATTTCTTTATTAACTATTTTACTTGGCATTCTCAACATATCTATTGATCGAATTGTTTTCTATTGGAGACAGTGATACAAATTAACGTTTATATTGTACTCTACAAGTACAACCGTCCTTCACTAACAGCATACATTTATTGTAATTATAATTATTCCGGACTCCATTCACACTCTGGTCTATTCACACTCAACCCACTCTATTCACGTTTATTAAAGGACTAGAACAAACTGGAAATATACTTCTACATTTTAATTTGAACATTATTTCTAATTTGTTAGCAGTTTGTTAAAATTATAAATAAAATAAGTTTTTAAATAATAATTGTTCTAGGATTTCAAGAAAAACACTTTTAGAGTACTATCAAAACTGATCATGAATTTAAGTCATATTTCACGTTCCAAACTTCTATTACAACCATAAACTACATTTTTATTTGAAAACGAAAAATGTTAGGCTAGAATCTATCGCTCGTTTAGCTATCACCAACATATTTTAAAACCAGAATATACTTATGCGGCTTTTTAAAATACTTCGAGGTTTATTCCAACTTTTAATTTTAAGCCTGGTTTATTAAATTTCTGGATCTATACGTTTGAGTATGTGTGAGAGTGGTTTCTTTTATAACTAATTAGAGTATTGGTTAACTTATGTATTATTATTTACTTGTCATGTGTTTGATAGAATAAAGTTTAAACACAATCACAAAGTCTCCAAACTATTTGCTTATTTACTCAAACGGGTTCTAACAATAACGTTACCAGTTTCAATGATGAATGAACTACAATAATTAAAAAACCTCCAACTAATTTAAAACTTTGGCACGTTTCATAATTTTAAATAAATAGTAAATTTCAGAAAGTTTTTAACTGTCAATTTAATGAAAGTAACAACTTTTCAGAATATTATTCTACAAAGAAAAACAACGTTTAAAGCATAAATCCCCTCACCTGCGGCCCCTTATGGTAGTTATAACAAACCTTGAACTATTTGTTTCCCAAGCCTTTCGTCGCGTCAATTTTTTTTATACGTATATGTATATAAAACTCGTATATATAAATTTTTTTATATTTTTAACTCTCATATATATAACTTTAATTTCACATTAAGCATATAATGAGTAATACATTAAAATCGTGCATGCTGCCTGACCTGGTATTTCAGATAGGCGTTGTGCAAAAACCACTATAAATCTGGAAATACTTATCAGATTGACATGAAATTACATTAAATTGTTTGTAAGAATATAGGATATGACGAAAGCTAAAAAACTGAAAATAGATTTTATTGAATACATGGACCACTCACTTGTCTTATTTTTTCAACATAAAAGCCTTAAACCCATATTAAAAAAACAAAAAAAAACAAGAAAAACTGGTTTAATTAAGGTATTGTTAAATGTGTTTATGTATTGCAGAAACAATGACTTTAGTGGGCGTGGTACAAAATATGCAACAATAAAAAGTTTATACTAGGGCAGGTTAGCGTCTTCTGAATGAGCTACTGTTAACTGTGTAATTAATATATCATTGAGGAAATAATTGTAACATTCATTTAAGCAATACAATTTTGTTAAAAAAATATACCTTAACGTTTATTTCAGTTATGCCTGGTTATTATTACGTAAAGGTTTATTAAAATATAGTACAGTTTAACATCAACGTTGCAAGAACAATTTTAACAAAGCTTTGTGTCAAAACAGTCATTTAAAGGTCCGTTAGATTTTTAGAACTGTTTAATGGCAACCAATATGGTGATTTGGTGGCAGGCAGCTGATTTGTTTTGTAGGTTATGTGTTTGGTTTGCATTCTGTTAATATCGTTTTGTTATTTAAAGTTGAACGTTGTAAAATTTGTTTTAAACATGATTAACAAAGCAAAGCAAGTGAAGTCAACAACGTTAGCTAAGCCGAGGAGGAAATACTTTTTCTAATAGTATTGAAATACACAAACCTTATAGAAAATAAGCAAAATGATTAATAACGGTTTCGCAAAATAAACCATTATCGGGCATGTTAAAAGAATTTAATGATCAGCAGACAACCTTCAAAAGAGTAATTAAAACCATTAAAACGTTCGGGAAGGAAAACACTTATAGCCAAGAGAAGTTAAATAGTGTATTTTTGTTACAGTGGACTTTTTACTAAAGTTTCAAATACAATTGAGTATAGATATTATTTGAATTTGCAGCCTTTGATTTATTAATGCTTTCAATATTTTTAAGTTGGCTTATTTGCCAACTCAATGAAGGGAAACATTTTAAAGTCTGAAGCTGCAAAAGCAAATAATAATAAATGCACCTAATCTGAATTGTAAACAACTTGTTGGTACAATAATCTCAATATATTATCGTCGGAATTGGTAGGATATTCAGGAAGTATAGCATTGTTATTCATTGCCAATAGTTAGAAACCAAATATACATTCTACAATAATGAATAAAACTAACATAAACGCCAACAAAGTCCTTCAAAACCTACACAGAAGAATGCATTATAGTTATTATATTCAATTGTTCAAAACTTAACCTCCGAAACCTAATTTTAATTGAGGTTTAAAAAGTATCTGCTTCGGTCTGTTATTTTAAAGACTGCATCTATTCAAATTTAACAGTTAGATGGTCTAGCTACATAACATTTAAATGCAGATTAAATTTTGAAGTTTTATTATTTTAACGGAACACTAAGAACGATTATGCAATCTAGTTAGCCAAATTTGTGAAGAAAATAAGAGCTGTTACACTTGCCTCAACTTGAAAACTGACGGAGAACTAATCGGATTCTTCAGATACACTTTTTTTGTTTTTCGATCCGATTCAAAATAACGGACCATTTTTGGGTAAGGATTGGAGGAGTATATAAGCCTGAGTAAAATTTTATTTGTGAGTTGTATCATTTCAAAGGCAATAAAATTTACTATAATCCTGTGCAAAGGTGTTTTAGGTACATTTCCCGGAACAAGGAACAAAATTCATAGGAAACGCCCGATAAATGATTTCTTTCATGATCCATGGAAGATAATTGCCCAAATTCTACTTATAAGCCCGAGTACAATTTGTGAGTTAAATCATATGAAACGCAATTAAATTTACTATAATCCTGTGCGAAGGTATTTTTGGTACAGTTCCCGGAACAAGGGAAAGAAACTCCCAGTATTTAATACTAGTTAATCCCGGATAAGAAAATTCGGCTATAGGAATGCGGTAGTGCTGCTTACACTTTCTTTTTAAATTTTAGCCGGTCCTTAAAGAGGGAATATATTTAAATCTCCTTTGAACAATTAAATCAAGGGAAATCAGGTTTAAACAGGGAACTCAGCGTTAGAGTAATGCAGAAGGGAAAATAAAGGATAGCGAAATTAAATCGAATGGCAGTAACTAGGACAGAACCTGGGCAACTGTGTTTGATTCGCCATCGTAACTTTACTCACTACTAGAGAATATTTTATAGGTTATATTTTATTTGTGTGTCTGAATTTTATATTAATTAAAAGCTAAGATATAAAGCTAATCTGAAGCGTTTGAGCTACTTCTATAGTGTATCATAGGTTTGTTATTTACAATTACATTGAAATATAAGAAGTTGCACAAAAAGTTATTCTTGGTAAGCCTACTTATTATTTACTTAGAGTACACTTTTATATTTAGGTTTTAGGAATTCTAATGACTTTTCATTAATTTTAAATATTTTGTAACATACGTTCTATGATATAAAGAGTATCTAAAAATAGAAGAATTTAACATTAAAAAAATATTAATATCATAAACTTAAATGTTACAGCGTCTTATATTTAGATTATTATTAAAAGATTTGTATTTCAATTTATTTAGGAACCTATTTAATTTCAATTAAAAAAAGTTAGTTTACACGAAATTTCTCGTTGTAATCCGCGACAAAACAATTAATTCCAACAAACAAAACAATTTAACAAATTTTAATTGAAACTCTATGGCCCTCTTTTAGATTGTATATCTTCCATATATAGTGATTGCTTTTTCAACTGTCTACCAAACAGCTCTAAAATCGGTGGATTATTTAATGACAATAACTGTCGTGGATGCCCTTAATTGTGTGTTAAATTACATATAACCAAAAACTGGGACGGTATTACGTACAATTATGAATATCTTGAACTTCACTAGACAACAAGACAACTTCAATAAATTGTCGTAAAAAAGTTATTTTGTTACTAAATATTTCGGGTAAATATTTAATGACAATAAATGTCTTGGATACCCTTAATTGTGTGTTAAATAACATACGAAATAAATAACGAAAAACTGGCACAGTTTGAAAACGTGCCCATTAAAAATTTATTTAACTTCACTAAAAATTGCAATTAATTGTTGAAACAATGTTTTTTTTTTTTTTTTTTGCTAAATATTTCGGGTGGATTATTTTAGTGACAATACAATATGTCGATGATGTTTTAATTAAATTGTCTGTTAAAAGTAATTCATTTATTGGTGAAGTAAGTTCACTCATTTTCAAACAACGTCCAAAGGAAGGGTGAGAATCTTGACCAAAAGTAAAGCTTTAGTTGGATACAGTCTGATACATTACTGTAGCAACATATTCTGTCTTGTTTAATGTAACTCCCACAGGGTATTTCATTTGTTCTGCTCGTTCTATGGATATTTATCTTTATGATGGAAATGTTTTATAGAACGGCAAAAGTGGCACATGAATAAATTGTTATTTTAGCGCTTGAATAGATGTATGAGGAAAAGTTGAAAACCTAGCCTTTAAACAGCGTTTTGGTCAGTTACTCTGTTCTGGTTATAGCTTTCAGTTTAAAGACATTATTTAATTTGTATTTTTTAATTCAGTAAAGGAGTTCAAATTATATTTAGAGGAAAATGGGGACACCAAACTTGCAAAATTATTGTAGTTTAAGTAGATTTATTTTTATGTCTTGTTGACTTGTTCGTTTAAAGTAGAAGTTTGACTCCAAAGTTTTATCTTTTATCTTATCACAAACTTATATTTAAAAATCAATTGATTTAAACAAAAAATAGAAGAATATTTAAAACTATTATCAATTTATATTGATTACATTACTACCGGATTACTTTAATGTATTTTAGGCACTAAAAAAATATATTTATGCTAAAATATACTGTAAACTATACATAATTATTGTTAGTATAATTATGACGTTTAAAGTTTATTTTTATACCAATTAAAAAGACAAAATGAGAACTGAAATACAAATATAAAAGTGTTGTAAATTTGTTTTCTTACTTGGCAAATTGCACTTGAGGTTGATCAAGAAATTTAGGTTAGGATGAAACTAATGTTTTAATGTATTACAACGAATCTCCTTTTTGAGAAATCTTTGTTGGAGAATAAGTTATTTCCACCTACTGGAAGTCTTATAGGCAATCTCGCTTTGTTTGGCCTAGGTGAAATAACTATGTGTCGAATATTCAGTTTGCTGAATATCCCGACTAAAAAAAAAACTTTTTACGTTATACTTCCAGTAATTTATTTTTGAATCTAGCTCAGTTAGAACACAAGTTAATAATTTTACTTTTTGTAAACCTCTGAGTAGTGAGTACTCTGAAACTAACCTTGTAAATGGCTTATTTGTGCTTGCAAATATTTTTTGAAATTTCACTGTATCAATTCTTAATCTATAACTCATAAACTATTGGGATATTTGAATACTAGGTGTTTTTGTAAATATTAACTTTTTTATAAAGCAAATAAAATTTTAATAACTCCTTTTAAAAAAAATTTAAACAGAAAATATACTTTTTGGATTTTATCTTTTTCCAACAAATACAAAATAATAAGTCTCCTTTCAATTTAAACAATAATTTCTTAAACTATAAGGCAGAACTAATCTTTTACCTAACTATATTTTATTTTGATATTTTATACTCAATTTAATTTAATTAATATTTTAATGAAAGATTTAATTTGAATTTACAATTTAACGAATTTACTTTTTTAATTAATAATACCAATATTTTACCTAATCTAACATCCTAAGTAACCCAGTATTTAAAATAAATTTATTTGAATTTAATTCAGGCAAATTTTACCAGGGACTAACGTATTTTACGCTTCTACCGACCTTTTCACACTTGTCCAGGCGTCGCGACGTTTGATGTGAAGTCCGCGAGCGTTGTTTAGCGATGGCAGGCTACAGATGCTCTGCGTGATGGTTAAGTTGTCTCGTTGGTGAAGGTGGAGTCCTGTAGGGTTGCCTGGATGAATGATGGATGGCTTCTTAAAGATGGATGTGGTGGTGTCGTGTCTGCAATCCCGGTTCGGTTATTCCCTCCAAGTTACAGTTGCATGTCCTAGTGGTCACCTGGTGGTGTCCTGGAGTCCTGTCTGGAAGCTTTACGAATCACTCCATGTATCAGCTGTCCTGCAGGTTATGTTCCTCCTCCAGAATATTCCAAGTTAGGCCAACTTTGTATTGACTAAGTTGCTACTGAAGTTCTTGTAGTTTAAGGCGGTGTCTATTGCTGCATTCCAGGTGAAAACCGCAACGACGTATCTTCTCACTTGTTATACAATTTATAAGGTTAACGAAGAAAATACTTAGCTTCTTGCATGCTATAGTATTTTATAAAAAACAAGTAACAGCTCCTGATGCGTCTAATTACATCGCAGAATGAATAAGGCTCGATGTGTCTAGTTAAATCGTAAAAATGTGAAGGCTCGATGTTTCTAGTTACGTCGTAAAAGTAATAAGACTCTCGAGTTTCCCCGAGCAATCGTTTATATAGGCTTTTTCGGCACTACTTCCATGCCAACTTAAGCTTTCTATCACTGTATTACTACAAAGCTTTAAAATTCGTTTTTTCGACAATTTTAAACTTCTAGTCTATGTTATTTTTTATCCTGAATTTTATATTAATTTTTCCATTATTTTTAAACTTGATTTAGCCATTGTTTTATGTAATTTTCCTTTTGTTTTTGGATTACGCCCACTTTCGTATGCTGGTAGACCTGCTCCCCCTCCAGCCGTCTCATCTTCGGCCAGCTCCTCTGCTGTTTCGAGTCCTTATCTCGCTTCCCGCAGTTTAGGCTATGGAAAATCCTTTTCCTCTGTAACTCCTCCAGGGTTTTCCCGATTTCCATGAGAGTGACATTTTTGGATTCAACTCGTTGTCTTCTGTATCCACGAATTCGAGTGACGTTCGTACGACTCTTGGTTCGCGTACACGACCCGCGCGCGTTTTTCCGCGGCGATTTTTCCCGGAAAAGTATTAGTTTTTTGTTTTTTCCAGTTTTTTGTTTAAACTTCTTTTTGTCTATTGGTTTTTGTAAACTAGCCGGATTTTCACTTCGTTTCTGCTTCTGGTTGTCTTGCTATGGGGTTAGGGAGTTTAACGATTTGTTACCAACTGGGGTTTTACTTTACTCCCGAAACATATTTTAATTACTGGATTATTTTTACATAACTATGTTATTTACATACTATTTACCATTTTGAGTTAAAACAAATTTAAGTTTAACTTTTTATTTTGCTGTAAAGGTGCAAATTCTCTCACCTTTTTCCTTTCATAATTTTTCAAGTTTTTCTTCTTAATTATAAATTATGTTTATCATTACTCAAACTTGTTTTGGTTAGAATTTAAAAAACTTTCTTTTTAACCTATTTTTTAACCATTTGAACTTAGTGGATTAACATTAACTTTTTTATTTAACAAAATTTCGCTAAAAATTATTTCACCTTTATTTTAGGCCTTCTTAAGAAAAGCCTAAAAAAACCTTTTCTTTTTCAATTTAGAGGAATTTTGAATTTCTCCCCATACTTTAATAGCTTGTATCTTACGTAACTTTGTGATTTTATATTATCTAATCTTGCAGTAAATACACCCGCGGTTAGCGTAATGCATTTCCTGAAGATTTTTGTTTTTTATTTAACCTTCGAACCGGCAGACGGTACATAATGTACCGTCACTCCAACACATTTGTAACGAGTGATTGTATTGAATATTTGACCCTTTAAAAATCTTCCAATCTCAAAAAGACAAACACTGTTGGAAAGGTAATGTTTCAAACTTTAATTTTTGTATTTACAATTTCTTTCTAAAACGTATATTTACATACGTAATCATTGTTGCAGTTTATTAGTTTTCTACAAATCAATCGGCGCCCAAAATTCATACAAAACATAACGAAATAACTCAACTTTCGTCAATCTCTGAAGCCCGCCCAGTAGGGTTTCTTAGTTAAACCTATGTATCAATGGATTCATCACAATTTCCCCTGTCCAAAACTTCCATCCAATCAAAAATCGGACAAATAGTTCTGAAGTTGTAAGGGATTTTGTAGACCCTTGCAATTGGTCAGTTTTCCAACCGATAAACAGCGTTATTTATTTCACGTGATATCTGTGTGACCTCAATCGTATTTTAGAGATATGTTGGTATCTTTGTAAACATAATGCTTCAAGCTAACTTTCCCTGTAAACCAAATATGCTATATTTGAACAGTTTATTGTGTAGGACCGTGGGAAAGTGACTGCTAATACAGTCTCATGTAAGGTTTAAATTTGAACTCTAACGGACTTTTATAACGTGTGTAGACATAGGAGTTTGCGAGCGCATCCTGTATAGCATGAACGGGCAAAAGATTCCAACATTTTTTCTCTCTTTTGTTATTTAAATAATTCTAAGTCAAAAACTTTTACGAAAAGATAATTTACAAGTATTCAGTTCAGTTCTTTGATTTATTCTCTACACTTCCTTATAATAATATTTCATTTTTGGGCAAAGCATATATTAGTAAATTACGTTTCTAACTTAGCATACTTTTAATAGCGGACTTGTAGTAGGAACATAAAAACTTGTATTTTCAAAATAAGAAATTTGAAAATGTTAAATGTTTTTATTAAGTTCTATTTAGAACTAAATTACAAAACTTTTTTACATTTATGGAAAAAATTACAAAAAATGTTTACTACTTTTTATTTAGACTTAAAGTTGAACTTTTATTTTTCGTAACTGAACATTTTTCGTTTCTTGAGCTAATAACTTTGTAAATTTTACATCTATCATTTGTTTACTGGCATATATAAATTTTTTGAACCCTTTTCTACAAAAAAGCTACGGTACTTTTTTAGATTGGAGTTCATTTACTATTTTTGGCAAATTTTTGAATAAATGCTTGCACACGCCAAAAAATCCATTTTCGTTAAAGCTGCCGGTTCTAGGGTTAAATCCTGGATTTTGGCTTCCCGAAAGAATCTTTAAGTATTTTTTACAAGTTCTTATTCCTTTTCGAATAGGCAGGGTCCAAAAGTTTAGCTTGGCCAGATAACGACCCGCCCGCGTTAACATGATTGTCGTGACCTACATTCGGCTTCAGCCCGCTGCAAGTCCAGATTATTCACATTTATAAAATTAACTATAAATTCAAACCCAGGACATACAACGAGTTTTGTCCGTTGTAGTATATATTTTGTTTTAGCTTGTATAATGTGATTAATTATTAACAAAGTTAAGGGGACAGTGACTTAATTATGGGTGTACATTATTGAAAATAAAGTTTTGGATCGCCATTTGTAGTATGTGGTTTGATTTACCAGAACTTACACAGTTAGAATATTTCGTGTGAGAGGCACTTGTATACAAAGAAACCCAAAGGACGAAGATTATCTGTATCATAAGATAATCTTCGATCAGACTCTTTGATAAGACTCTTTGATCAGATTACTTCAGAAATATTGCACGCCATGCGATGGTTCTACTCCGTATGTGTTAAGAATTACAAATTATATTTTGTTCTGCTTATTATAACATTAATAGATTATTGCATGTAAGCAAAGTATCCAGATTTCCAAACTATAAATTTCATCATCTCAAACTGTACATTAAAAATATTTGCTACGCCTAAATATGGAACAACATAATATACACTCGTTTCCATGTTCACCGTGCAGTACAGGTCTTACGGGAGAACAGACATGCTATTACCATTACAGGGAACATCACGTTTATTGTCATGTGGGTTGCGTCAACTGTACGAGCGTTGCATGGGAGTTGATGTTTTTTAGTTGGCTAGTACCGCTGAGATTGTTGTATGGATAACATGGCTTATAGACCTAGGGCCCATGCCTTTAAAAGTTTATGATTATCTAACTCTTGAGACTTCGTATATCTCTTATTTAAGTCAAGTCGGACAACATTTTTATTTGCAACAATTCTCTGGAGCGGGGCGTTTTCCTTTGAGAACCAGGCAATGTCATTGTTTTGATGTGGTAAAAAATGCATAACCTAAATAATAATCTTTCTTTAATCGAAAGTTTGTTTTATGTAGAAAGCGGAAAACATTTATTCGTACAAATATTATTGTCATTTCTGCGCGTCCGACACCCCGAACATGGCAAAGTTATGACGTCATAAAATTTAGTACCGAACCGCTGGTTTTTTCAGAATCGTTTATAAAATATATATATAACTAAGTGGTATCCTTGTACGACAAAGTTTTAGGGGCATACTTGTTGTCGGACGACTTAAAGTTAAGGGTTTCATGCAACCCCTGTTTTTATGACCTTTTGTCGGACATAAATAGGGTATATAAAGTGTCTTATTTTGTGATCAGTGATTCAATTGTCCGACAAAATATTTGGGGCAAATATAATTAGTCCGAAAAATAAGCGATTAAAAAAATAAATCTATAAAATTGTAAACGGGAGGCGCAGTTCAATTCAAACGCATTTTTCTCAGTTAGTTATATAGTGCAAAAGCTGAAAATTTATTAAAATATTCTTTTTAACATTTAGAAAAGCATAACAACCCCGTTTGCGATATTTGTCCTCTGCATTAAATTTTAGGGCAAATAGTTCTTTATAAAATTATAAACAGTTTGTAAATAATTTTTAGCTGAAAGGTTACCCTCTTGTGAAACATTTTTATAATGTATTTAAAACGCTACATCACGTTTTTCATAATACTACCAAGATTTAAAAACTAAACTTAATGAATAAAATATATCAATAGTAGTCGATGGTATCAAATTTTACCTTTAAATCTACACGCTTTCAAAATTTGCTATAACTCCTTTAGCGTTATTTTAATAAAATACAGACGTTTATAACACAATAATATTTTTAGTCTCCACAATTCCATAAAATGATTCATTGAGAAGATGGATTGCCTTGTTCGGTACAGTGGTAAATTTATGACCTGGCTTTGATTCAACAAGAAACATTTGCCAAATTTGCACTATCAGATTCCTTTTGGGGTGTTTATATTTTTAATATAAATTAAACTTACTTGAAAGTCTATTACAGTGTTTATATCTTTATTGACTTGCTACGCTCTATTGCGGCAATCTTTGGTAATATTTATTCGTGAATTATACATTATAAATGATTGTATTGTGTTTCGTAACAATACATTTATCGCTAATAATTGGTTGCAAATGTTATATGAATTAAAAACCAATTATCAAGGCCAAATATAACTTGTATACGACACGTTGTTTTGTTACACTTTTCGCGACAGATTCTGTCATTAATTTAAACAAATGAAACCCTGCCTAATCGCAACGGAAACTCGTGTTTCTTCTGCTAGAATGGTTTCATGTTTATCTCTACCGAAATCAACACACATATTTTGCCTTCCCTACTTTGCTTGCAGAACTAAGCATGTTCGTATTTTGTATAAAACTAATGAGTACGTTAACGTATTTTATTTCACTTAAAACAAAATACTAAATGTGCAGTTTATAGTGTTACTAATTAATTATTTTCTAATAGCTCACTCGTTGTGGTGCCAATTTTATAGTTGGTATATTTCAATATTAATCTTATAAGAATTTCTCGATTTGTGACTTCGATTTATCAATAAATAGAGGTACAATGAAAATGATTTATTTAATTAATGATACAAATTGCGTACATATGGATATTATCTCGGGATTTAACAATGTTTATAAGTCTTTTTGCCGGCTTGCTAGCGGTTATAAATCACATTAGTTGTAACACAAAATTTTATAATAGCCTACATAACAATTTAACAAAACTCTTAACTACTAATAACAATTTCTTTACTTAGCCTAATGAAAGGGTGATTGATTAGTATGAGATGATTTAATGATGAATAAAATTTTGAATTTATATTAATACTTTCTGCTTAAAATAAGATTGTCCTTTGGTTGGGTTTTTTTTTTTTTTGGTTGAGGAAGTTAGTGATGCTATTTGGTTGGTAATTTTGAATAGGTCTGAATTTTGTAATAGAAGTCTGCAGATCTGATGTTTTGTGATGACTAATTTAGTTGACTCACCCAAATGTCTTGGTGGATATTATATTTTTGATATTCTATTTTTATTTTTTTTTTATATTGTACTTGATACTATTTCTTCTTGTTTCAATTTAGCAGATGTATGTTGTATATTTAAAAAAAATGTCTACCATAAACTAAAAATCAAACTGCTCTCCCACAAAGCTAGTAACAAACTCTCTCTACAATTGATTACCTTCTTCTTCCTCTCTTTTGCAACTATCTTCCTCTTCTTCCTCCTCAAAATTATTATTTCTTCTTTCTCCCTTTTACATATTCTTTGTCCTACACTTAAGCCTATATGTTTTTTTTTTTTACATAAACATGATGAAATCTTATTACTAATGTTTTGAAATGGTATATGAATATAATGGGCTATGTGTTTCTTTTTTTTATGATTATGAGTATCAGGGACTGATGACTAATGTTATGATCCCTGATATAATTTACCAAATGCTTTAAGAATAAATACGAATTTTTGATATCTTTACAAGTTGTGCGTCAATAGTTTTATATTTGTTAAAGGTTTTTCTTCCCAACATAATGTTTTGTGTCCATACAACTGACTAAAGATCGGTTTGTGTGGTTTAAAATAATATAATTGTATTCACACATTCAAGAACAAATTATAATCATTCAGTATGTACCGATTTTAATTGTGTAGGCTACTTTTTCCCAATTACATACAATCTGTATGTAAGACAGATTACATCTATAATAATACTTACCTGTACACAAACAAAGAAAAATATTCGTCTAATATATTTTAAAATTTTCGTTATCGTTTACGTTAAGCTATTAACTGCCTGACAGTGATCCCAATAGAATGGTTGCTGATTGGCTATTTAGCAATGTTGATCCTGTTGGACCAAATCCAGGTCACATCTGCCACCGTAACTTGTAAGTGCATTGTTCACAGTGATTAAATTGATTCAATTTTGCAGAGTAGGAGATCTGCTGGTGGCACTATGCATTTTTCTAACTTATAGAAAATCTCATCTCTTTGTTCATTTTACATTTATGACATTAGTATTTTATTTTTATGTATACTTATACAATGCACTTTAAATTGCTAATTTTATCTAATTGAATTACAGCAACTTTAGGAGAGTTTTGCTTTATTCGCTTTTTTTGTATATTGCTCAATCCTTCGCCATCTAAGATAAGAGAATGTAAGTAAATATATTGACCAGCTTCCTCAAACATATAATTATTTAATTTACACCAGACTTACACAGTTTTATAACCCACATAAACTGGTTGAGCCGGAAATAAATAAAGATAAGAGTCTAGCTTTTAATAAAATGGACGTAATTTGTACCATTTCGGATAGACTTGGTTGCCGACTGACGAGCAATAACCAAAAAGACAATCTGTTCCAGTGAGACATCAACATCCAACAAAATTACATTTTCGCAAGACGTTAAATTTTACGTACTTTTCAACAATGGTGAGTTGAACACACAGAGGTTACGTTCTGCAAAGGTTCTACTGACATTATTCAAACATACGTGTGTTAATGTCAGTATAGTAAACAAATCAGCTACTTCTAACTTAAAAACTAAAGTTTGTGTATGTATTTGGACAACTATCAACTCCTATAAAAGTGAGTGTACGTCTGTACGTACATACTTACGTACGTACGTACGTGAGTAACATATAATATAACACCTGATTTCACCTATCATCTGTAAAACTTAAACAAAACACAGAGTAGATTATACTTTGGAGTTATGTTTACAACTTCAATCATAATTTTTGTGAAGTTGAATTTTAAAAATATGAGTTATAGAACCAATGTATGCTATAAAACGTTATAAGATTTGCTTTGAGGTTATAAACTGTACATGAATACAACGTTTTATCATCAATATTTTCGTTTATACAAATTTAAATAAGAGATACCTATTCGTTTAGCTTCACAAACATTCGTATATCTCCGTATAACATATCCAATTATTATTAATTTCTTCATTATAATATTAATAACTTCTAAATCATTTAATATAACAATGTGAAATAAAAAGCAATTCAAATATAATATTTGTGTCTTTCTTTAAAGATAAAATGTATAACAATGTATAATAAATGATAAAATGTATAATAATGTATATAAATAACAAAATTTAACAAATTTTCCTATAGTTTTGTAATTCTTATAGTTGTACACATTTACCGAGTTAAAAATTAACGTCAGTATGGTTGGGTAGGCCTAGATAAAGCCTATTGTTTTTAAATTGTATTTTTGTACATGATGTATTTCTGATGTGTATATAATTAATCAGCCTGTGATTTTTTACTGGGCTTACTTATATTAGAAACATCACAGTATATAGAAGCAAGATGCATATTTAAATTTATAATGTTGCTCTTTGCGTAAATTTGTCGTAACTCGCAACACTTTAACCAGTAACAATTTGCAATTGAAATATCTAGAGCGAGCTCTGTCAGCAGAGTTCAAACATATATAAATCATTCTCCTTGAGAACTATGCCTGTATTTGTATTGCTCTTTCAGCGGTGAATATTTGTTTGTCTCAAAACGGTGAGGTTTCTGAAAAGCGATATCTCGTATTAAATTGACACAAACACCTTTAAACATGTGAGTAGTTGAATGTAGGCCTATACTTGCTTTATTTTACGAAAGGAGGCTATTTGTAATTTTGAAATAATAGGCATAAAGTATTAATAATTAATTTAACAAAAACATCAATAAGCATAGTCTGGGGAGGGTTTTGGACTTTCGGCTGAAATCAATAGCAGGCCCTCTTCTAAAAAAGCCGAAACAACAAATGTTTTAATAAGTTGTTAAAAAGTACCAAACAAAATACACATACTATCCACTCAAAGTTTAATTACTATACGTTAGGAAATCGCAAAATAAAACAGTACATAACATGAATACGTACTTAAAAGTACATTCCTTTCTTTTCTTTATGGAGTTGTTAAAAAAGTACCAAGTAATACCAAACAAATTCAGCCAAAGTTTAATTTATTATTGCACATTAGAAAATTGTTAAGAAAAACTATACACACAGTGAATACTTACAAGTATTCCTTTTTTATTGTGTTTTGATAACACTATTTCAATTTATACCACCAGTTTTTGCCAGAGTTCGTTACTGGTTTAGGCAATTTGATCAATTACTTCATTTTTATCCAAGTCTTCAAACAAATCTTTATCACAAATTCATTAAATTAGCCAATAAAGGTTGGGGCAAAGAATTTCGTAACTTACTTTGAACTATTTTCAAATTGGAAAAAACCCTTTCACATGTCACTTATGTGCGCGTTAAGTTAACACAACTTTATAAACAGAATATAAATTGGTAAAAAGTCCACAATTGTATGAAATACGGTACAAAATAGTAAATGCACAGTATAAAAACTGTGTGTAGTTCTCCTTTTTCTTGCCCGTTTTGCACATATAACTTTTGATCTGCTCCTCTGATCTTGATTCTTCTTCTTGCCTTACTTCCACTTTCATTTCAACTCTGCATCTTGTTCCAGTTTTTTCTTTATTTAGCAGCACCACTCTCATTATTACCCTTACTCATCTCTAGATTTCAATAAAATAAAACAAACTAAAACACTAATAACAAATATTTAAAATTGAAAAGTAAACGTTGGAATGGCTAGACTGGAAGATAATTAAACATTATGTATCGACTGTACGCAACATGTAACACTGACGGGCTGATCAGTCATCAGTGCATGTCGTGACCAGTGTTGCCAATGCAATTAGAGATATTACCTTTTACCTAATACAAAAAAGTACCCTAAAAATCCCTCTGTTTACTGTCCCTAGCTAATATTGAATTATATAATTTTGTTTTTGTTTTCTGAAATGCCATATTTTGTTTTGTTAGTAATTTTTATGTTATATTCAGTGTTTCTCTGATAATGTGAAATATTTTATTGGGTAGTCTTTTATTATTATTTTTAAAGAGAGGGAATGAGCTTACTAATACTATAATGATGGAAAGGACTGTGGCAGATTTGGGATTGGCAGGTCAAATATTTACGTACTCTACTAGCCGATCGATCATCAATGATGTTTGCTAACCTTCCCCTTGACAAGATATTTACGAAGGGAGAAAACAAAATTTTAATCTTTAATCATTATTGGTGTAGTGCAGTTTTATTAATATGAAACCTAAATGTTGATAAAAAATCGTATTAAAATGTGTAAAATAATTATTTTTCCTGTATGTTAGGCTACTTTTACAAGTTATTCAGTCTTTTCTCTCTTAACGCATAAAATCTTAACAGTATGTCAGCTTTATATTATGAATTGGCCTCAAATTAGTAGTAGCTCTATAGGAAACAATTATTATGTTCATTAAAATAGACATGTGGACAACATTGTTACAGCAGTAACTAGCTAAAGCAGATTTGATCTCACTATAGTTAATTATTTCTTTCTTTGTATAAATTTCAAGTTGTACAGTCTCTGAATCATTTATAAATTAGAAAAAAAACTGTACATTATAATTTACACTATAATACATTATAATTTAAGCCCAAATTGTTTGTATTTAAGGCAATGTATTCTTAATAAAACGTTATGCAATATGAATTTTTAAAATTATAACATAAATAATGTACATATGAAATACAAACTGTGTTGGACTATTACTTTGAAAAATAACCCGTATTTAAATAGAAGTTCAAATTATACTTGTGTACTAAGCTCACACGGAAATAAATCCGGGAACATCTTTTACACAAATCGAATGCACTTAAATTCATATTAATATGCTATTACATCTAAATACATCTTTATGAGATAATTAGGATTAATTATGTTTTTATTTTGTTGTGGTGCTTTGAGAACACGTAAAATTATTATGTTGTCGTTTAATCTTCACGCTACGATATCACCAACACGTTTTAATATTTCTAATTCATGTTTATAAACAAATTAATACTTTTAGACAAGCTTTCAAGTATTGTAATACAACTAATCACAGTTGTAAACGCCACCTGCTCTACCTTCATACACCAGTGTTACAATCCTAGAAAAAGACATTAGTAAAACACATTTAGATGATGTATTTGGATATTTATTTCTATTCTAAACTTCGAGTAGATCTCACATGAACATTAGATATCATTGATAATGTATATATGATTTTCCTTTCGTTAAATAAAAATGGGTATGCGCAATGGCGTAACTACACCGTTCGAGGCCCTTGCAAATGAATCGGATATGGCCCTCTCCCACCCAATATAAAGAAGCTCAACCATCGTTAAAGTTGATTTTATTTTATAATAAATTACTTCGTAATGTAGGTACATGAAACCAATAAAACGCTATTAGTTGATTTTCTAGTAAATTTTAATTTAAAGAGCCTACTGGACTGAAATCAGAATTTTTGTTTTAGTACAAAATGTTAAATCATTTTTCGAGCTTCCTGTTCAGCAAAAGTGTTAATGACATCATCAAAGTTCAAATTTTGGCCCATGCCATGTTCGATTGATAGAATAGCTAAGTTGCGTAACCTTTCTTGTTCCATATAATTTCTGAAATAAGTTTTTATCATTTTCAATTTTGAAAATGATCTCTCGGCACTAGCCGTAGTCACAGGAATGGTTAAGTAAGCAGAAATTTTACTAAATGTTGTAACAATAAATGCTGGAATTTTCCTGTGCTCACAGCCTTCTCGAATCGGGGGCCCCTACCGGCTGAGGGCCCGTGGCAATTTGCCCGTCCTGCCACCCAATTGTTACGCCACTGGACATGCGATTGCTAGTTTAAAGAAATAAAATTCGTATTTCTCAAAAATTATAACCGATTGATATAAATTCTTTAAACTTTCAGGTTTTATGCAAATGTGACTTGGCTTTGGTTAAAAAAGAAACAAAATGTCAAATAAGCGATCTCAATTCCTCGTATTTCCAATTTACTATCGTAATATAAAAGAAGCTTTCAGAAATCTCTATAGTTTTCCTTGTTCTATACCAGACTATTTTCTTATACAGTATTTTTTAATATTTTGTTCGTGAATTTATTTTAAATGTAAGAAAGTATAGGTTAAGTACAAACAATTTTCGTTCATTATTTGAATTATCATTACTAAACAAAAGTTATAAGTTCTTATCTGTTAAAATAAAACTATCCTACTTTAGCTTTATATTTTGTTTTGTCTTTTGCAGTACATAATTAATTAATATTTTGACAAAAGAACAATATTATTTGATTATTTACGTCACACTAAATGGACACTATGCTATTTATAATGTAAATCAAATACACTGGGTAAAAGTTTTTATCCAACTTACTGACGGATGTTTGCTTGGTTTTAAAGATTTACTTAATATTACAGATAAACTCATAACAGCAATTTTCAGTGGTTAAAGTAAGCTGTTTGTTTTTAATTTGTTAGCCCATTTTTGACATATACAGAAACAAGTAACAATACCTCATATTTTGATTCGTATGTTTACTTTACCATCCGCAATCAAAATATATTTTTTCTGCCACTATCGTTAAACTAAAAATTAGATAATATTTATTAATTAAGAACAATATTTACTAGTTTTAAATATGTTAAAACAAATTCGATAATTTGAAATTTGACAGATATCACTAAATCAAGATGTAGATTGTAATTTCACTAATGAACATAAGGACTGTTAAGCTTGTTTAAAATTATTACTAGGGCTTTATGATTTTTGTCATCCTTTTATTACAGTAAGAAAAACAAACGAAACAAGATTTAGATTCCAAAAGAAAAATATAACCTACTTTAACAACATAACTACCAAAATAAATTGAAATATGACACTATAATACATTACTTAAGATAAAATACACAAAAAAGAAAACCAAAAACAATATTACTTCTAAATCATAAAAAAAGAAAACTTAATATAAAAAACAACAAAATTTAAGGAAAAAAGGAATGAAATTAATAATGCAGCCTCCATGGGTCTGCATATTTCTCAAGTAAAAAAAAAGAAACAGAGGTCAAGATGTCATCGGGAGCAGTTAAATTCTAAAAAAAAAATTTAAAATTGATTAAAATTATTACAAATAAAAGAAAAAAGAATAATTATTGGTCTGTAATAATTAAGACTAAGGATTTGCATTTATAACATAAATATATATTAGTTAAAATTACACATACGTAAAATACACTCACATACCATAATAATCCATTCACACTGTCTCTCATACCCACATACATAGTCATAGCTACAAGTTCAACATATTAAAAAGAAACACAATACTATACAAAAATATAAAAAAGAGAAAAAAGAAAAACTTCTATACCCCAATCATTTCCATGAATCCAAATAAAATTAGTATTCTAATAATAATGTATTATTACTATCCAAATAATCTATTCCTATAGCATACCACAACCTCCAGCAGATCTTCAACACAAACCATGGCCAAAAGTCATCTTTTTAAACGAGTTAAATATTTCTTTATGCGTGTGCAGGCATTAATATTTTCTGGAAGTTGGTTAGTTGGTTCTAGGCGCAACTACCGAGTACAATTTTAAATATATTGTCAATGTTGCTCAAAATAAATTGTGAAGTTGCTATACTGGACAAGTCTTGGAATATTTTACTTAAACAAATATGACAATATGATTCTTAGGAGATCGTCACATTGATTGGAACAGGACATCAATGATCCGAATTTTTAGAAAAACGTCATTACTAAAGCTTTTACAAATAGAATCCAACGCTGTAGGAAGGATCAGTGGAAATTTCATCCAACATTATTTGAATAAATTACTCAAACATAAAATTTTATTTATACTTGCCTAGATCTTTACTTTGAACAATTTTAGTGAGCAATCATAACTATTACATGAGTTATTTTTTGTTTTAAGTAATTATCATACTCTTACGGGATAGTTTATTTGTTCCATTACGCCAGCCAGAAACTGTGGTCAACCTTTATCATCCGATGAGAGACATTAGATCGCAGAAAGCATCCTTTTAATAATAACTAATTAATATAAATTTAATTATTATTTAATAATTGTTTCAGTAAACAAAATAATGTTTATGAGTATGAACTGTTTGCGTAACACACAACAGTTTAACTGTTCGGATCACAGAATTCAAGATGAATAAATAACGTCAAACTTTTTTTATAGCAGATAAATGTCCACATTGGAATAGACTGTATGACCCACCCAGTCTGCCCCAGTGGTGGGACATGTTTTTAAGTTTAAAGTTTTAAAAGGGACCATTATTAAAAGAGAAATAATATTTTAAAAGTTTGAACATAAATAAATTTGATTGGTTTATTATTTATTATACATTTTGCACTAAGAACATCTAGTGTATTTTTATATTATACTAGCTGGACCGATCCAGCTTTGCACGGATAGACAAATCAAAGTTAAATTTATATTAATAAAAAATATATTACATCCATAAATATAATTACACTATTTATTTCTTATAGGGATTTTTTGTCCCCCCCCCAAACCTCCCATAAAATTTCGAATTTTTTTAAACCCTTTCTTATCAGCCTCTACGGCCCTAGAGGAAGCTATATACCAAATTTCGTTCCAATCCGTTCAGTAGTTTTTGAGAAATCGTGATTAGTGAGTCAGTGTATTTGGCTTTTATATATATAGATTAAAAGTTATGTAATTTTTGTTCTTAAACGCTTTCGCAGATTTTTCTATAAAGGTTTTAACGGTAACCTATTTTATACATTTATATACTGTGAAATGTGATTGATTTTTATAAATTTGTATGTTTTCATTAATGAAACTAGTTAGTACATACAAACTAGTTAAAGGATAAGACACTTAAATTAATTGCATTTAATTATATTAAACCAAAATGTAATGAAGGTCTTAGATCAGATCATATTCGTTAGTTAAATGTCGTACCAATATTTATGATTTTGTACTTTCGAAAATTGTCAGTAAAATAAAGTAGAGAAAACCGCCATAATCTTCCTAACAATTTAGTAGCATTTGTGCTTCTTAAATTACATAGGAGAATCCTGGTGGCAGAGCAATAAAACTAACTACAGCCTGTGCCTCTGAGATATCAATTGCCAACACACTGTGATTTCGCGAGACATTAAGTTTTATTACATTTTATTTCTTCTTGGAAATCTAATGTTAAATGAATTTTAGTGTCATGAAAAAAAATGTTAACATTATTGACGTATAAATGTTAGGATTAAGTCTCACTGTTTCAATTTCTCATAGCTTCTTTTTATTGGACAAATATGTTTTTTAATTGAAATAGAATAAGGTTCAGTAACGTTTTGATTTTTTTTTCGAAACTTTAGTTGTTTTTTTAATATACAGGGAAACATGAAAAATTTATTATTAAATTGAGACTTTAATTAAAATTATTTTTTGAAGAATCTAACTGACATTTCCCAAATATATAAAGAGTTATAATGCAGTTACACTGTTTTAGTAATAAAAATAATTTAGCATAACCTATATTTATTTGCTCATTTTCAAACTTTATGGATAAGATGTCAGCTTTAAATTTACGTTTTATCACGTATTTACATTAAAATTTACTTAACATACTTTTCAACATTACTCTAGGGTTCATTGTTATACAGGATGGAGCAAATAAAGTTTTTTTAATGTAAATATTACTGTCTCAAATACTTTAAAAAAAATTTTCTGTTTTAAGCAGTAAATATTAAAATCAGTTTATGTAATGATCTTGAAATATCTTCTATTTTATGGGAAGTATGCTTTATACTTCTTAATACAGACCAAAAATTTACTGATGTAGTGTTTTTGCTGACAATATTCGATTCAGTACAATATTAGGTCTATGTATTTTCCATAACTATTTTACATAGTTAGTGATATTCAAGTTAAGTATTTTTTTCAATTTAGCAAACAAATATTTTTTCCCTAACACGTTAAATTAAAGCGATTCAGCTAACTAGACAAGAAACTATAACTCAGTTGAGCACTAGGGTTAGTCAAATATCCTTGAACCCTATGACGAAATCTTTTCTTATTCAAGGGAAAGACCGGCTACTAAATATAAGTTTTACTTGTGTATAAAAATAATTACTACTATGTTTAAGCAAAACTTATTATAAGGAAGCTTATGTCTATAGTTAATAATTTAACTGTGAAGCAATTTGTAACAGGGTCCTAAGGGAGTTATTTGTTACTATAGAAAATTCAATACTTTAATTAAGTAGTAATATAATAAATTAGGTGGATTATTTGTTTGGAGGTTTTCAAAAGAAAATATCTATCTGGTGTTGTAGACGATATAATTAATATACTAAATTGTATTTAATAGAATGACATAGTGTAGCATAGCAATAATATAAATTCAAATTCAACTATTCTTAGTCTATGCTTATGTTAGAGTGGGTTTGTATTTTTAATTTTCTACATTAATATTCTAACCTAGTGCTTTTCTTCTGATAGATTTTCAGTGGTATAAATTACAAGTAAATCCAAACTACTAGGTATATATTAAAACGCAACTAACTTATAACTTATTGATGAGATTAGTTAAGACACCTGTAAAACGTATAACTAATCTCAAGAGAGATATTTGTCTAACATTATAGTAATTGATCTTAGTTCAGGCTCTAGATGTCTTGTTCATTCTTAACCAAGGAAATAATTTACATTTCATTTTTCCTCTTAATTCATTTAGAAATAAAAGGTTTTCATCAAAAAAATCTTAACAATTGTGTTTTGTTTTGTTATATTAAATATATCTTCGCATTTAGAAACATAAATCATAAAATACGAGATTGTAACAGAGCCGAGGAACCAAATAGAAAACCAAATGTCGGTGACGAGTTTCATATTATTTAATGAAAAAATTATAATAATTTTCACCCAAAAATCAACTGCTACCTTAATATTTGTAGAATGCAAAACGTTTAAAAATGAATCAAAAATTAATTTCGTTCTTCGAAAGTAGTTCTAAAAATAGTCTTATGTGTAAGTTTTTGGTTTTCATGTTTCGATATTTTTTAATGATACTTATATTCATTGAATTTGAATCGATCATTAAAACAACAATACAATCAGTTTACAGATTTTTTGTTTTTGTTGTAGTTCACAATATCATTATTTAATTTCTTATATTTAAGTTTTGCAGGAAATTTAAAAATGATTTTTCTCCATAATAATTAAAACCAATTAAACCATAAACAGAATTTATATCATGACTTATAAATTTTATTTTGTCCTAAAAAATACTTAAAATTTGTATAATATGCACTTTACTCAAATTACCAAAGATATTTTAAATAAATAAATGAAAACTTTCTGTAATGTTTCACAAATCTTTGTGAAAAGATTACATTACAAAAAGTTTTCATTTATTTATTTATAATGGAATTTCACCAAGAACCAACGGTCGTTAGTATAAATAGTTTAAAGATATTTTATGTGTTTAAGATAACATACATTAGTTTTGGCTTAAAGTAAGTTATGTTCTTAAGTCAGACAGGATACTATGAAAAAGTTTTGTGAGTTTATTATACAATTCTTATAGGCTATACAGATTCTATTTTAAAATATAACAAACTGCTGTTTCTCCTGTGTTCGATTATCAATCATAACAAACTAAAACAGAAATAAATTAAAAGTTACAATTAAGACATGATTGTCAAGTTTTTTAAACAAAAATACAAAGAATCGAGAAACTCGCACAAATATTACACGCTTTGCAAAAATCAGTAGCACTTAGCTTCTTTAGAAACTAAATTTTTGACGTACCTTTTGTAACATTCTCAGCTGCAAGTTTACGACGCTACGTTCTAATGTATTCAACCAACTTAAAGTCGTATCAGTTGTGCAATCAGCTGTTTGACGTTTGGCATCTATTGCTTTTCAGAAGTTATTGTCTCATTTATCTTGGTTTATATTTCTTTAGTAAAGAATGAGTTAAAAGATGAAAATATTAATCGAAGACTCACTAACCCTTTTCCACAATGGTATATAGTCGCAATAATGTATAAGATTTTTGAAAGACTGGCATAATAAACTGATCAAAGAATATTTTAATTTAGAAATATTCCTATCTTTATTGAACAGCATTGTTGTTAACGCCACGATAATCTAATCTGAATATTCTGTACCAATGTCTATACATTGTATAAATAGACGATGACGATTAAATTAATTCATACAGTAAGTGAATATAAACGTGATATTTTTTTTAACTATATCATATAGCCTATAGAGTGTTTCAGATATTTCTACCAATATTTAAAGGAATTGTTTCTGAGCCAAAGCAAATCTAAACGTCAAATTGAAATCATACGAAATTACCCAGGTACTCACACAGCCGCCATTATGTTATTTTCACGTATTGTTTTGTTCAATATAAAACTTACAGTTTTATAACAATTAGGAAAACCTATAAAAAATAATCAATATTAAAGTCTTTGTACAGCAATAACTTTAAAATGGCTAATCGTATCAGAATTTTACATCAATAACTTTTTTTAAATATTTGTATAACGATCTAACGGATATCTCATTTTTGAAGATTTAGGGGACCAAAGATTTATCGAGATGTGCAACTTTTTATAACAAATATTTTCACTGCTGTAACCTTGTAGGACATTTGAGCAATTTCTTTACTCTCATTGCAAAGCTTTATTGTCACACTAATTAGCGAATTTCCATAGGAAAAATGAGCCATTGCAGTGACCCTTATGGTAAGACCTGAGGTCGGGAGTAGCAAATGAGCACCGATCATGGTCCCCAGAACACGTTTTGGGGTGTCATTAAAATTCATATATTATAATATGTACATATGTGTTCGCACTCTAGCGGCCGCATTTTATGTCCGATTTTATCAAAATTTGGTACACATGTTGGTTGTGTACGTCACTTGGACGAGTTCATTACCCAAATCCAACAACCGGAAGTACGTTTTTTGACAAGAAGTAACTTTTTTTTAATTTTTTCCTATAAAATGATAATATGTTTAACAGTTTTTTTTCTAAAGATATGAATATAGGATGTTATTCTGCACATTTTGCTTTTTTACGCGACCTTATAGCTCGCTTGATTCCCCCAAAATCGATCAAAACGTAAAATACCATAAAAGTACCCGGTTCAAAACCACGTGGTGGATTTTATATTCACATCCGAGGCCGACAGACGAGTTTTTACCCTGCGAGCGAAGCGAAGCTCATAGCCCAAGGCCACAAGATCGAGGTGCAAACTCGTAAAGCGAGTTTTTCCACTGCGACTGTAACGAAGGAGCGCGTGAGCCGAAGCTGAAGACTTAGGCGCAAACAAATTCTACTAAACTATTTCGTACACAGAGGCAGCTATTCAACACCGTCGTGAGTAGACCTATTTCTAAAATTGTTGGTTGAAAACCTAAACATAGGCCTATAAACTTAGTTTTGGAAATTTGCTCTACTCATGTCAGCGGTTCAGCTGCGTGGTCGAATTATTTATTCTTTATATAACATAATTCAGATTGCATCTTGTTTCTAATTAAAACTATGTTTATAAATATAATCCTCTTGTATTGTCATTGGTGTAATGTAACGAATTTATAGTAAGCTTTAAAACAAAAAACAAAAAAAAGAAACATATTTGGGCACGTACCAAATCTGGTTTTATTTGAAGTTTGAATGTTTTGTAATTTAAATTAATCGATTTATATCTCATTCCAGCATAGTGTTACAATAACTGTAACACCAAATTTTTAACCCTTGTTGCACAGTGTTACGTTTTGTGTAACACCATGTGTTTGATTTTTTCCTGACAGAACACACAGCGCTACCAAGTCGAAACTATGTCCATGTAGTTTGCTATCTCTTTGCTAAGTGGTGTTAGTGTGTATTTGAAGGTTAACTATATCTTTCTTGAGTAGAAAGCTATTTACATAAGGTATTGCCGGTGTTCACTGTTGTTGTTGATATTTTGATACTTTTTGAGGTAAGTTTATTGTTGATGATAATTATTGTTATTGTAAATTAAACATGTGATTCTGTTAGACAATAAATAGGCGAGTTCACATTATTGGTTTCATTTAGGAGTTGCTAGGTGACAGATTATGTTCAATACAAATTATGTAACACTATGCAACACGTGTTCCCACTGGTGTTCATAATGTGTAACACCATGCAATATGGTATACAATTTAAAAAATACAAATTTCTTTTGACATTACAATATATTTGTTCCGGATAAAAAAAATTATAAATTTTCTTACAAGGTGGTCTAAAGTAATGTTGAGGAAAACTAGGCCTAATAATTTCCACTGAAAACACAACATGGATAGCCTTATAATTTGTTATCCTGATTTAGGTTTCTATTTTAGGTGCCAAAATGTCATTTAGACCTCTGGTGGAGAATGAAATAGAAGAGTATCTGTTGTTTGAACCTATTCCTTCAGGAGGAGAATCCGAGGATGAACTGGAAAAAGAAGACGATACAGAAGTGGGAGAATCTACGTTTACGGACTTACCCGTTATGGATGTAAACATGATTTCTTCTCTCGACCATGATTATTTTAGGGATTCCATTCTCGATTTCAATGAATATGAGCCAATTACAAACAATTTTACAGTAACTTCTGAAGAAAGGGTTGACCTAAATGCAGACTTGACATTAGCTGAGGAAACTGTAAGACAAGGATCTACTATAGACGATGGTTTATCGAAAGATGACATCGAAAGTACTCCTAGGGAGGCTGAAGATCTCGATAGCAGCATTTTACTTCAGCCCTCAACCTCCAGAGGAAACAAGCGTAAGCCACTAGGCTGACTCAAAGTAAAAGAAAAATATATAAACCAGTAAAGTTTGGTCCTGAAGAAAGGCCTGCACCAAAATGGGATAACAAAGCTGATAATATTCCTACCCCTTCAGGCGTAACAAATGGGCTTGTAGGTGTCTCAGAAAATATCATTTCTATGGATGATAAATCTCCAATAAATCTGTTTAAAACCATGTTTTCAGACGACATGATAGGCGACATTGTCTTTCAAACTAACTTATACGCCCAACAGTCGGGTAAAAGATATATTCCAACCAATGTGAGGGAATTAAAAGCTTTCCTTGGTATTAATATACAAATGGGAATAAAATGGTTGCCAAGTTACCGAGATTATTGGTCTAGTGAAATCGATTTGAACGATCCGTTTATCAGCAGTGTTATGCCAGTAAACAGATTTAGCTGGCTGCTTGGTAACCTACATTTGAACGACAATAGCGTTATGCCATTGAGAGGAGATGAAAAGTATGATAAGCTGTACAAACTGCGACCTTTCTTAGACAGTATTGGGAAAAACTTTGAAGAAAACTTCAAACCAGGACAAGTACTAGCTGTCGATGAATCAATGATAAAATTCAAAGGAAGAAGTACACTTAAACAGTATCTTCCCAAAAAACCGATAAAGCGGGGATATAAATTATGGATGATGGCGGACAAGTCTGGCTACGTGGTAAAATTTGAAATTTATACTGGTAAAGTGGCTGGTGGACGGCAGTATGATCTCGGTCCTTCAGTAGTGAGAAGAATAACTGAATCTTTACAAAACAAACATCACAGTGTTTATATTGACAACTACTTCGTGAGTGTATTTTTGATGGAAGATTTAAAGGATTTAGGTATAAACGCTTGTGGAACGATTAATGTTGACAGGAAACATCTGCCAAAGTTTAAGGACACAAAATACATGACACGGGGAGAGTACGAATGGTACATTAGTGACAAAGGGGTATCTGCTGTGAAGTGGATAGATAATAAAGCAGTACACATGGTATCCAACTTCCATGATCCACGAGAATCCAGTGTTGTCAAGAGGAAACAACCAGATGGAGAACGCATCAATGTTACCTGCCCTGTTGCCATTTCAAAGTACAATTTACACATGAATTGTGTTGATAAGTTTGATCAAAGGAAAGCTGCCTATGAAATAAGCCGAAAAAGTCGCAAGTGGTGGCATAGAATTTTATTTTATTTTGTTGATGCTGCTGTTGTGAACGCGTTTGCGATTCACAACTGTCTTCCTGTTGAAAGATTGGATCTCAAAACATTCCGTCGACAAATCGTTTTTGGACTTGTCGGAAACCAGTACGTTAGTCAGGCAAACTGTAGCCCTGGTCCAAATCCAAAACTACATATAGTCCGCAGTAAACCTAATGTGCCTGTAGAAATAAGACGATCTGGCTCCTCTCATCAGCCAAAAAGAGGAACAAGACGTCGATGCGCCTTGTGCAGCACTAAAAAGAAACAGGTATCAACATTCTGGATGTGTTCCATATGCTCTGTGCCACTCTGTTTGAGCAAATCAAAGGACTGTTTCCAAAAATATCACTCCAAACAATAAATGTAATGGCAATGGTTTTATTTTAGTTAACTTATGTATAGTTGCACTTTATAATGTTTGAATAAATCACAATTATGTAACATTTAATTAAACTACAGTTCCACCTAATTATAAGAGTTGTTATTTAGACCAACAGTCCTTATAATTTAGAAAAAGTACATAAATAACCTGCAGTATATCTTGTTGTGATTCAGTGGAAATTATTTCGTGTTACATAGTGATGCAAAATATGTAACACCATTTTTTGTCGATATGCATTGTGTTACAAAAAGTGTAACACCCTTTATTTATATATATGATGATAAGAAAATCATGATATTGTTAATAATGTGCTGTTTGCTATCCTAACTAATTAAAAGTGTATGAAAAAAGGTATATTTTTTAAAATTTTTATTCCGTGCAATACAGGGTCTTGATAGTTACAATAATTGCGTGCAGGAATGAGATATTGCTTGTGCTTTTATGTCAGCATACGCGGAGTTTAAAAAACTAAACAAAAAATGGACTAACACGTTTCCACCTTTAAGAAACAGTAGAAGTAGGCCTACCATTTAAAGATATTTAGTTCCAAACCTAAACTCTAATTTAGAATAAAAACTATACATTTTCCTCAAGGACGGATGACAATTCCTTACAAAATGTATTTTTCCATCGTATATAAATTAAGTAATTTAATTCACCATTACATTTTTGTGGTGTACACCCATACGCCTGTACCCATAAAAAGACGTTGCAAGGCTTGTATTTAACTACATTTGCTTTTCTCTCTTAACTTTTTTGGCAAAGTTGAAGGTAAACAGAAAGATAAAGTTTAGAAATCGTTAACATTGGAGGAGTTTAGAACGACTTAGTGGTTTTCTGTGATGCGGGTAAAGTTTTGATGTAAGAACCGGAATAAATTGGGGTTTATTGGAATGTGGAGTGTGGAAGGTTAAAAACTTATATTGTGTAAATATCGACAGTTAAGTGGAGACATAAGAGTTTAGGTGGTTCTGGGAAAGTAGAAAGTTAGTTTTTAAAGTCAAAGTTAAAACGAAGACTTATTCAGTTCATAAATTGAATATAAAAGACAGGAACGGTATTTATTTCAACTTCAGTTATAAATATATTATTTCATAAATGTATTTAATAATGTATTTTCAATGTAAACAATTGGAGGACTTCTAAATACAATTTGTTATAATATATTAAATATACTTGTTAAAATTTTAAACATAAGAGAATTTAAGTATATCTTCAACAAACAGTTAGAAAAATAGAAATTTAGAAAATATGAAGTTTCACAAAACATTGAATAATAGTAAAACAAGGTAAAATAGTTCAAAAAATTAAGTTTATATAAATTTACAAACATCAAACAATTTTAAACGTGTTATAACAAGAAAATGGTATCTGAAAATACCTTCTAAACTGAGACGTGTGCTAGTACTCGGGTGAAATATGGAGGTTAGCACATTCTTTATGCACGGTAGTATTATGTACGAGTAATTTAAATATATTTCTATTCTATTTCTAAACGTTGAAAAAATTTACGAATTCCATTTAATCTTGAATGAAGAATTTTAAAAACTCCGAGAAACAACTTTAAGAAAACATTTAAGGTAATATTGTGTTTCAATTGATTGAGAAAGTATAAGGAAAGTTAAACACGCTATAGGAAATATTAAAAAGGAAAATGCGTTTTGAGTTTGAAACTTGTGTTACTCTTTGAAAATTTAAATATGCATGCATTTTAAGGTTAGGACTATATTTCCTATTTTCGATTAAATGACTCACCCTCAAAAGTCACAAAAATGTCGGCTTCCCACAGTAATTTCATGCATATCTCACATACACTCATACACATATTATAAGTATGTAATTATATATAAACGTATAAGTAATTATATGTTAAACCATCCTTCAAACAATTAATCCTCACAACGATTTGGTCTTAAAATATTTAGGAAAGACCACAGTTGTGATTAATTTAGCTCTAAATATACATGTATAACACATTTAAATTGAGTTCTTGCATATTTTATTTTATCCCCAATTTGATCTAAAGAAAACTGTTGTTTCTTCAATGCTATTAGTCTGCAACCTAATGAAAACTATCTAAAGTTTTCCGACACTTTATTAAAATAGTCGACTTCTTATCTATATTTTCATCAATTTAATCTTAGTTGACATTTGATCTTAGTTCTCTAAAGTTTGATTGATGACAAAGGCAGCTGGTGGCAAAATAATTGCTTCACTTGTCTTAGTAACTCTCTGGCTTTATCAATCCGTGTCTTTTGCGTCGCTTGAAAAACTCGACTCTGAACTTCTTCTGTAAATTAATGACAATAGCGCAAATTGTTTGCGCCTTTCTCCAGTCAGTTTGTATTGGGTATGGCAATTTAAATTAATCGAATTAAATTGCTTGTGCGTTTATATCAAATTGATTACAAAGAGACACTTGGTATGGTGGAGTTGTAGCGGTGACCAGGATCCTCAAGTGCAATAGGGCAAGAGTTTTGATTAGGGTAGAGGGATTTGGGTGGTGGGTGTAGCGATGGGTAGGGAGGTGATTAATTAATTAATTTCTTAGTATTAAACCACGTATTACAAAAAGTTACAGTTTATTACTAGATGAACTAGATGCAAAAACATAAGGAAACATAGTTGGGTTTAGTGTCACAAAATATTTAATATGGTATTTATGATTGTTTAAAAAACACAGGTTTAATCAAATTTGTAAACTTTCAAAGTCAGATTGCATAATTTTGTTTTGCCCACAAAATGTAAGAGCAATGGTTTGTCTTTGATTTTCATCTTTACCATTTTCAGATTATGGGGATATTATAAAATATTATGGTAAAATACGCCAAATTTAACGGGATAGAAGTAACAATAACCATAAAACATTCTCCAAGAAACTTTTTAACCAAGATTACGAATATTTATTGTACATTATTTGTATAAAATGTTCTAAAGTAGGACATTACAGTAAGACATAGTTATCTATTATTTATTTATGGTAATGTTATATTATGTCTTTTATGACTGCCGTACTAGTTATAAATTAATGTTTACTTCGTCGTTAGTTTATGATTTTATGTATATTTATATTTTCCGTGCATCATCAAATTAAATAAAATTATTTTTTGCCCTCAATAAGCTATTATTTGTTATTCCAAACTTTGGAGTTGTCTTGGTTGTGATAACAAAACGCATAGGGCGGTTAAAGGAAAGGAATCTTGACCATTTTATTTCGGAAACACGTATGATGACTTGACGAAGTTTTAATAAGGAAAATGTAACAGCAGCAGAATATAAAAGTTGAAGTTCCTCTACACTCAACTGATGATTTAATACAAATATCTTTTTTGACTCACAATGTGTATCATATTTCTTCCTATATTCAGTGAAATTATTATTTTGAGATTGAAACGTTGTTGCTTACATAAAATAGTAACACAAAAAAAAATTCTCACATAAAACATTATTCGTATTTCAAGTTTGATTTTATTTTTACATACAATTTAAAAATGTTATATTAGTAGCTGTCATAACACAATTGATATAGGCCTACGCTTTGATTGAGAAATTTTCATTTGCTACACTTTTGAAATTATGTATTATTCGATAGAGGTTTCAAGTAATCGTGTAAACTATCACCATCTTTAAAAAATATAAATACAATTTAAGGAAAAAATTACTTAGTTTCAGGTTCAATTTGTTATTTCATGAATATTTTAGTTAGGTGTTTATAATAATAATAATAATAATACCTTTACTTAGGTTCCTAATTTTGCGTACAAGTATATATTTATACAAACTTAAAATGATGATAATGTAAAGATAAAAAAACGAAAATACAGTGCAACTGGTGATTACTACATTACTAAACATTTCAACAATTCAAATAAACAATGCAATGTATACTATACAACTAGGCCCATTTCTGGTCGAAGGCTTCTTCTCCCACACATTTCCATGTCTGCTTGTTGCTGACAATATTCTGTCATTGAGGTCCTACCTCTTATTTCCCAGTGGTTGCTAGTTGGTACATATTTTTGTCCATCTTTCGTCATCCATTCTTGCTGTACGTATAGCCTAATTTCATTTAAGACGTTTGGCCTTTGGGACGATATTTTTTAATTGGGGTTTTTCCTTATTTCAGCATTTCTGACTGTGTAACGATCAACCTGTTGACTTCTTTCTTCGATAAAGTCCATGTTTGTGCTCCATATGTCATACAAGGAATTATACATTTATTAATTGCTAGAGTCTTGCGCCTTTGCGCCATTTTGCTTTAAAACAAATGAATTTCAAAGACATACTTCTTCGAAGCCAAAGTAATTCTTCTATTAATTTACTTTCTGCAACTATTATGAAAAGATACTATTTGACCCAGATATGTTACTTTTGCTACCCACTTTAACTTAATTTTATTTAGGAATAGATCTTCTTGTTTCCGTTTAAAAGTACCGATTTTTCTTGCTTTACCACTAGTCTTGCTCGGCTACTCTCTCGGTCCAAGTCCTCTAACATATTCTTCAGCTCTGTGGGCGACTTTTACAAAAAGAACGACATCATTGGCAAATCTTATATCAGATATTCCATTCATTTCAATTCCTAAATTCTGCCAATCTAACTTACTGAAAACTTGTTCTACTATCGCATTAAAATGATCAGGTGAGAGTTGATCACCCTGCTTAAAAGCCTTTCAACACAGATAAATATTTTCCTGACTTCTCCAAGACAACACGAGCCATGCTATTGGTGTACCAGTGCTTTAATGCTTGAATTATGTATGTACTTACTTACACCTTGTTCATGTAAGATTTCAAAAATTTTCTTCTGTCTAACGGACCTTTAGCAACATTGACCAGAGCTAAATATATAATTATATTATATTCTTTACACTTTTCAATCAGCTGATTTATTACTTGCAAATGGTCCATAGTTGAGAATCCCGCTTGGTCACAGGGTTGATAAAACTCTAGTGTAATCTTGATACGTCGTTGTATACTTAACAATAAGGTTTAATAGTTGATAATAAGCTTAAAATATTTTATATAAATAGATTAATCACTATCATCTTAATTAGTTTTAATAATGTAGTAAAATGTAATACACTCATAATTGATAACACTGTACACACGTATTTTCTGTTTATTTTAACACAGTTTGATTGAAACGTTACACTTTTCTACTGAATATACAATGCACTTAATGTTATTTATTTTTATAAAACAAACATGACGGTTTATTAAGTTACTTCAAAGCTAGGTGTACACATTTTTGTTTTTCCTTGGATCACGGAATCCGATCCAAGTCAGCTTATTAGCCCAAAATATTAGTCAGTTTGTGATGACTAATAGGACATGTTATGGCAAACTACTGCTAAGGGCGGAAAAAACAGCCCAACCGTCTGGGTTCAAAATAACGGATTACTAATATTCAGGGATTAAAAAATCAGAAAATTACCAACGTCTGTTTGCCTACCTGCTCTACCAGTACTCCCCAAGTATGTCTCAGCTGGATCTCCCGAACACTAGAGGTTTTGTCCTACACCGCAAATCTCTTCCAAAATACTGGCCTTTTCAACCAACAGGACCCCCGGCCGTCTTATACAAATCTCGTCTGTATCTAGGACAGTAGGACCCTTTTATAGTGTACTGAGTTGACATAACTAAGTTTCTAAAGTATGCCTAGCTTCTGTCAGCACTTATACAATATTTGACAGTCTTACCCAACCTCGTTCTATATTATGTGTTCTCGCCTTGGGACTTTTGAATCTTAAACTACTCTTTATTACATGTGATTATTATATAATTCCTAATCCTACACTATTTAATCATAACACTACTCATAGCTTAATACAACAAAAGTAACAAAATACATAAAATATTCATTCAGACTCTTTTTTTTAGCTAAAGGTGATGCTCATAAACTAACATTTAGTGTAAAATAATTATTCCATAAAAGGTTCCAAAGGGAAGTAGTTTTAGTTTTAATACGCCTGTGTTAGATGTTTATAAGATTCCTGTTATACTTTAAATCTATTTATTTTTTGAAGAATACATTATAAATGTGTACTTTCCTTTTAATTTATTTAGTTTCAGTTATGCTTCAGGGACAATCACTAAATTGTTGCCCGTTAAGATTTATTTGTTTTTCAGTAAATTAGGATTGACTTGATTGTGAGCACAAACAGTGTAGAGCTGTTACATATTGTATATTACAATATATTACACATTAAATATTGTAATGTAAATTAGTGTTACACATTTTATTTAGGTAACATGTGTGTTTTCAAGTTCCCGCTATATTATCCAACTGATGCACTAACACAAGTGACCCTTTCAATTCACGATATAAAACGTAGTGGTTTTAAATTAATATTTTGAGAGTGTAAAATAATGCATGCATAGATATAAAAATATTATCTGACTATTATCTAAACTAAAAAAACTTTAATTTTTATTGAAGACTATAGGGAATTAACTGAATTATTATTCCATACATTTGTTACTTCTAAGACATAATGTTTATATTCGTATTTTATAGTTACAATTTTAGGTCATTTTTATGTTAGTCTATGCGATTAATAGAGTTGACACAATTCGATTCAAAACTAACTCTTATAGGTTTAATATATGGTCTGTGGACCAATTGGATTTTAAGTAGGCCTAATTGTCGAGAAAATATGAGGAAAATACACCAATGAAATGTTCACTAATAATAACATGCTATTTTACAATTACTATATTTCCTGGGGCACTATTCTCTCTATACATGCAAGAATCACATTTACAAAATGTTCACAACTGGCTGGTTCTATTTATTAAAATATAATTAATTGTAAAATCGTTATATTCTATCGCGTGTTTGTATTTTATGTCATATTATGTTAACGGAAAAAACCAGAGCATCACTTATTACATAAACGCATTTAACATCTTGCAAATTAAAATCTCCTTTGCGTGCATATGGCCTTAGGGTGATTATTCAAGTCACATTGTTTTAAAGCTACTTAAATGGCAAAGTTTTTAACAATATTTACCATGTTCTCAAATAAAATCGATAAGTTTTATGAGTGTTTAAAAAAATTAATAATTTCATAAAAATACCTTTTTTTAACTTTCAACCGTCATTTCAAACAAATAATTAAGTCAAAATTATTATTAATGTAGTTATTTTTATTGAACATTTTATGGTGAATTCGAATATTTAATTGCAATATCAATGCGAGTTCTTATATGCTTAGAAAATTAGGGGTTTAATTTTATAAAATTACCAAATTTCGAAATATATGAAAAAATACCTCTGTTATCCATAATTTTTCGAATAGGAAATTTTAAAATAAACAGTTTTACTACATTTAGTGTCTACTTTACCCACATAAAAAGTTTAACACTAACTTTGTTCCACCCTGAATATTGCTGCTTGATTACCCAAAAAGGAAGTTTTATAATTAAACTAAAATACGATTAGGGTTCCTACGTTTAATAATTCTCATAAAAGATTTTTATGGAAATAACCCACTTAAGTTCAAATATTTGAACCGTTATCCAAAGTTAAATACTGAACTTTCAATAAAAGTGAAAAATGGGATAGTAAAAAATAGGCCTAACTTATAAAATTATATATTTATGGTATTTAGGAAATGCCTAAATTTATAAAATTTAAACAACTTATTAATATATGCAATTATTCGACAGACGCGGCTTACCAGTCTTACTCAAGAAATTGTGTCTCGGTCACTGAGTCACGATTCTGTCTGACGTGTGCTCACGCAGCTGTCACATTAAGGGTCTGCTGTAGTGGCGGCCATCTTGGATTTTTATCCCGTAAGATCAATGTTAAATTAAAAACCATTTATTTCGTTTATTTTGTATCATACAATTGTTTTCAAGGTATCATTTTAACCACAGTCATAATAAGCATCCGTTTTGCGATTCACATTTTTTTTAAATCCCGTTCATTTGTCACGTAATTGACATTTTTAAAGTAGCAAGTTTTAACTTTTTCCTTACACAATAAAAAATTTATAATTAAATGTGAATCGCAAAACGGATGCGCAATTTTATAAAGAGTATTCAGTGTTTTTTCCAGCACTCAATTACAATAATGGTTTGAAATGAGGCAATGTCAAAGAAATTGAACTGTTTAGATACGGCTATACGGTGAAGCGCTGGAGTAGCCGATTGCTTTCTCTTTTACTGGAACAGACCCTTAACACAATCACTTCTATACAATCGGTTATAAGTAACCAATATAACGCAACAAATGCACTTTTTTGTACTCAAATTTTAAAATAGATCCAATATTAATAAACACAAAAAACTTAACCAATCAATTTAATTTAACTAACTAACTTAAGATCATGATATAAAACAACGTACAACTGGAAACCTGAGTTGTTTCCATCAGGTTGCATCTTTCTGGTTTGTTGGGGACTGAATATTTTTACACGTGTTTTAATTACGGTACCAATAATACTACTCCCGAATTCCCTTACGGCAAACTAGAAATCTCTTAATCGGTAACACTTACTCCAAAGTAACAATTCCTAGGAAAGGTTCCTAGCCAGACTCGATGTCGAATGATCTAGAAGGCTAGATGAAGGCTAGGAAGGCT
>JAGFPH010004475.1:5364-18461 GCA_018207615.1 Philaenus spumarius | reverse complement strand
TTATTGTCGTGGTAATTGCATTTCATTCGACTTTGAAGTTACTTTAGGTTTAATTAATTATCTTGTCCAGTTCAATTTACCTTTTAAATGGGGTTGCTTTTAGTTAAATAAAATATTTTTCAAACTTCAGTTTAAAATAATGATAAGATTAGTGAAAAAACTATGACGTAAATCACACTTTCCAAAGGCAATAAGTCACATTGAAGCGTTCATGAAATTAGTGATATTATAATAGTGAAAATTTCCAGCAAACAACGTTTCCTTTATTCTTAAGAGCAAGATAACTATATAAAAACCTCCTAATATTATAAATGTGAAAGTTTGTGTGCTTGAATGTTTGACAGTCAATTACGCAAAAGTACTTTATGGATTAGTATGGCATTCTGCATACATATTGATTAAATTGTTGAAACAACCACTAAAACAATAAATATTAATTGTTATACTCTCAGTAAAGCTAGAGAGCTGACATATTCTACATTTATTTCTTACAAGATACATAGAAAATGTCAACCAGATTTCCTAAGGGGTGAAAATTTAACAACTCTTAAAACAATACAAATTAATTGTTATAGTTTTCTTAAAGCTAAAGAGTTGATAATGTGTACATTTATTTCTTACAAGATTCATAGAAAAGTTAATAAGATTTGAGTTTTGTCGCTTGAAAATGGAATAACCACCCATAAAACAATAAATATAGATTCTGCTAACTTCCCAAAAATCTAGATAGCTCAAATTTTGCGCTTATTAATAAATTTTAAGTGGTGTGTAGTAAGAAATAATAAAACACGCAATTTAAACAATTTCGACTATTGGATGAACGGGTGATAACAGCTATTTACTATTAAAATTAATTAATTGTTATACTTCCAATGAAGCTAAATAGTGTTGATTGACACCTTTGTTTCATAAGTGGTAAATAGGAACAGCAATGCACTAACATTTCGATTACGTGCGTGTAAGGGATAAATGTTTTTTAAATACCTATTAAAAACAATAAATATAAATTGTTTTACATTTCTTTAAGGTCTACAGCTAAAATGTATTACAATTATTTCATTAAATAAACCAAACGCATTTTTGTAACTTGCGACTAATTTACTTTCGGTAAAAATGGGGTTACGTTAAAAATAAATTCTATTAATATATTCATGATATATGCCTCCTGAACTGTAATATTGATATTAGGTTACGTACCTTTATAAACCATCGACAGTTCTTCACTTTTATGGTGACTACCGGTTTCGGAGTTCACTCACTCCATTAACGAGTCAAATATTAAAAGAAACAAAAAACAACTAAAACACAGTCACGAAAAAGTCACATTATAAATACACACGAACACTAAAACATAATTATACCAGTATGCTGGCCAGCAATCGAGTCACAACTCTTGTGAGTCACAAGTAAAAGTGAAGAACTGTCGATGGTTTATAAAGGTACGTAACCTAATATCTATTAATATCTATAGATATAGATAGCTGAAATTAGGTACATATTATTCTTAAGTTATATTAAAAAAACCCAAAACCATTCGAATTTCAATTACTTGCCTCTAAGGGTAAAATGGGGCAATTACACCCAATACTATAGAGGGAAAATGTACCCCGAGTTGAAAATAATTAAAATTAGTGGACGGAGGGGGACTGGATGCGCTTCGAAACATTGATTTGGACAAAACTAGCAACGCGGAGCATTTTTGGGCCACGAAACTGAGATCTTATGTCGGATTTAAAAAAGAAAGATTGTACCAGATATTCATTTTATTAACTTTTTTTGTGGACCAAGCCAAGTGCACTTGCTAGTGTATATGTCCTTCAGAAGAACCTTACAGCAAACGAAGCTGATTACAACAGATAGTTATTTATAATTAAGTAGGCCTATATTATTGTTAAGGTTTGTTTGTAGTTAACTAAACCAAGATAAAGATAGGAAAATAAATACAATATAACGATTTTATTAATAACGCCAAATAGCTTTACTCGTGCACATTTAAAAAAAAATATTTGTATGACTGATTAGTCACAACATTTTTGAATTTGATACATATGTGGTATAACATGTTCCGTCAAGTCCGAAGGGAGCTTAAAAGAAACTCCAAATTAAAAATACCTATTTTTCCTAAGTACATCAACAACCAGAACTTAACTACAGTCGATTCCACGTTCACCGTGCAGTACAGAGCGCCCATAAGCCATGTTATCCATACGACAGTTTCAGCGATAGTAGCCAACTAAAAAACATCAACTCCCATGCAACGGTCGGCAGTTGACGCAACCCGCATGACAATAAACGTGATGTTCTCTGTAAAGGTAGTAGCATGTATATTCTCCCGTAAGATCTGTACTGCAGGGTGAACGTGGAATCGAGTGTAGTATCAACTATTATCTCTATGTCCAGGAGTAAACATAATATGACATATTAAAAACCTTTCTAACTTTTCTCAATTACCTTCTTCAAACAAGACTGACGTAATTTACTCCATTCCATTTGTAAATAAAGTTGTCCATGAATGTTTTGAATTTGTAAAAGGGGAATATTAAAATCAAAAGAAAAATAAAGTTAATATAAAAAGTTTTCTCATTCATAGCAATGATACGTGTCGTGTAATTTGAATGGAATGTGACTAGAATCACTGAAATTAAATTGAGTAATAGGAAAAGTCTTGTTCTCAACTTTTGCTGTTAGATACGTTATGCCATACCATACAGGACACCTAGAAGTATACAATAATTAATAATATGACTATCCAAGGTCACTAGATAGTAAACGTTGCCTCATAGTCATGTAAACAAACTCGAAACCCCCCCGTCCAGTGATGTCTTCTTTGTAGTAAAAAACAGCTGCTACCATGGGAGATGTATGTAGTTTTACTACAACTACGTCACATCCCCCACTCCACTTTTTTGATATTTTCCGAATGAGGCAACCTTTACTATCTAGTGACCTTGGACTCTATCAACTCCTATAAAAGCGATTGTAGGTCCATATACGTACTTACTACGTGAGTAACATATAATATAACAGCTGATTTCACCCATCATCTGTAATACTTTAACAAACTCAGTGTAGATTATAGTTTGGGGTTATGTTTACAACTACAATAATCGTTATAATTTCTTGTGAAGTAGATTTTTAAAATATGAGTTATAGAACTAAAGCTTGCTATAATATACGTTATATTATTTGCTTTGAGGTTATAAACTGCATATAAATACAAAATTTTATCATCAATATATTTGTTTATACAAATTTCAAGAAAATATACGTATTCGTTTCTTCGGAAACATTCTTACATCTTCGTATAACATATAAACATAATATTAGATTATTAATTTCTTCACTATATAGGCCAGTCGGTAGAGGTAAATTTAGACCAAAAGTTCCAGTAATTTACAATATGGCTGATTTTTATTTATAAGTACATTAAAGTATGTATAATAACATAAAAAAAAGTTTACCAGTCTATCGATTTCCCAAAGTCGAAAAAAAAATCGATTATATTTTTTTTCTCGATTATCCCTAATATTTCGAGCAGGAATGAAGATAGAGGAAAATAAAAAATACTACCGTGTAAAGGAGGTATTTTTCAACAGAAAAGGTCATGTGTATTTATTTCGTCCGAGCAATGGTTTGTCTGGAAGAAATTCGATAATGCAGGTATGTATTTTGCAGCAGGGGAAATCACTAAAAGGGGACATCTTATTCATATATGTAGCGTTGGCTCATTCTAAATTGGCCGAATTTTAATATATCGAATTGAAACTTGGCATAGGAGTTCAAATATATATATATTAAACATTTATACAGAGTCTCAGCTTGTTATCTTGAAAATTACCCGATCTAGACCCACTTGACTGATCAATGGGTTTCTCGATTTTAGGAGTACTGGACCCACCAATTCATTTTAAACAGCTCCAGTTTAGAAAATTTTCAAAATATCAAGCTGAAAGTTTTTTACAAGTTAAATATATAGATTCAAACAAGATCAGGGAGTATAAACCTTTTTTATTATTTACTTTTCAAAGCACAAGTAACTTTAAAAAGTATAATTTTAGACCATTTTAGATTTTTCATCAAAACGCTTGAGTTAGTCGGCTGCAGATTAGTCAATTTTTTAAATATAGTTTTTAAAATAAGTATAGCAAAAAACAGTTTTGTTTTTAACTTCTGTACCAATTTTTAAATCTATATGTTCAAAAATGTCGAAAATGGAATCGTTGAATCCAAAGGTGTTATAGTTGAAACGAGATAGGTAAAACAGAAGACCATTTTCAAGCGCCTCGTTTTTAAAAATAACATGAAAAAAATCGTTCATACTTACTAAGAATATTTATACTGGTGTACTCAACTTGTAAAACAAATTTGATGTTGATATTCCAAAAATTGACGAAACTGGAATAGATTGAAATTAGTTCGTGAGTCCGGTACTCCTAAAATCGATAATCGAAATCGACTCCTAGATCGGGCCATTTTCAAGAAAACAAGCTGAGACTCAGCATAAATGTTTAAAATATATATTTTAACTCCTATGTCAAGTGTCAATTCGATATATTAAAATTCGGCCAATTTAGAATGAGTCAACGCTTCATATATGAATAAGAGGTCCCCTGCTGCAAAATACATACCTGCATTATCGAATGTTTTCCAGACAAACCATTGCTCGGACGAAATAAATACAAATGAATTTTTTTATTGAAAAATACCTCCCCTAAACGGTGATATTTTTTATTTGTCTCTATCTTCATCCCAGCTCGAAATATTAAGGATAATCGAAAAAAAAAATGATAATCGATTTTTTTTTCGACTTTGGGAAATCGATAGACTGGTAAATTTTTTTTATGTTAATCTACATACTTTAATGTACTTATAAAAACAATCTGCCGTATTGCAAATTACTGGTAGTTGTAACCTATACAGACTGGGCTATATAGTATTAATAACTTCTAAATCATTTGATCTATCAATCAGAAATAAAAAACAATTAAATGTTAGAATTGTGTCTTTCTTTAAGTATATAATAACAATAACGTATATAAATAAAAATGTTTAACAAAATAGGCATACAGTTTTATATTAATCCTTATTATTGTATACATTTACCGAGTTAAAAATCACGTCAGAATAGTTAGGTTGGTAGGCCCAAATAATTAGGCGTTAATGTTGCTTTTAAATAGCCTAGGTTGTTTTTTAAATTATGTATTTCTGATGTGTATCTAATTGATTTTTCACGGGAGCTTACTATAGTAGTTATATAATTTGTAATATAAATATTATTAACAAAACTATATCAAATTATCTTTTAATTGTATTTGTGATTTCGTGATCTGTTGTTTTTTTTCTATGACTACATAGCCTACTAATTTTCTTGTATGCGGTCATACAAATTAATCGTTTTAACCGATAAAAAACAGTACAAAAGTTGAAGATCACTGTGGCAACAAAATCACACTGATTAATGAAATACCGAACCAACCACTAAACAAGGAACAAAAACAATAACTGGAACAAGTTAATTGAAAGTTTTGTTTATTAATCTACAATGATATTTATTTCAATGACATAGTCATTATCCTCAAAGAGCTTTCACTTTACTATACTACAATATTAAGGCAGTGGTAACAATCATTACTGCCAACTCAAAGCTTTCTCATTATGTTTAAGAAGTAATCTTCTTTCTGTCGTAAATCTGATGACAGTAATGTCGTTTTTAATATCGTTGTCCGATGTCATATTTTATAAGTATAAAAAACAAGACTCGTTGAAAAAGCACTTAAAAGGCTAGCAAGACTGCAATTGCACTTTGAAATTAGTTTTAACTTTACTGATTCAAAATGGAAGACCACTATGTATGGTCCCTGATGTGTAGAGTAAACAGAGATGTTTTAAATGGTTTTATCGATTCAAAGTTTAATACATTTCTAAAACTCATTAACAGTGATATACAAATGTATTTAGTATACAATAGGCTAACAATAATATTTCTATGTTGGTAATATTACCTGAAACTTGGTTTTTTTTTTAGAAATTCCTTATGTTAGGCTGAAAGCTATTTAAAAAAGAAATTTGTAAGACTTCTTCAAAGTTGGCGGTGGTTAAATCTTTCTATCTCGTAATAAATCATTTAAAAGTCTAGTAAAATGAAAAACTGACCAAACAAGAAGTCACTATTTTGTTCTAATATAAATGACGGTCAGTCAAATACTAAAAAAAACACACATAAATAATGTATAGATCTTAAAATTATAATTCAACTCTATACACTAATGTAACTGTTGTAATATATCGAAAGTCATTCTAATACAGCGTCATTGTATAGACGAAAGTTCTACTTCTCAGTTCTTCGGAGATATATTTTCCTAATTTAAAGTTCGTCAAGTCATCAAATGTGATACAAACGGAAACAAAATTAAATGTTTAACATTACTTTACTTTAACCTCTCTATACAGTGTCTGATCAACACCAAGGCAGCTTGAGTGTTTATAAAAAGAAAAAAATGCTTGTTCATTGGCCATTGCGAACAATTACAATAATCAAGGCATGCTGCTGGTATAAATATATGTAGCTTAAAAATAATGAAGACTTAATATCCCTTCCGAGCTTAATCTTGCTTAAAAGATTTTCTGAGTGAACGTTGTATGGTTTCAGTTTCTCCCTTTAAATTGGAAGAAACTTACCTTTAAGTATCATAATAAACTGACAATGATAAGGAAGAAAATCAAGGACAAATAGTTTAACTACGATATTGTGATATAAGAAGTTAATGCTATGACTTGAATTTGAAAACGTAAATTCTTATTAAAACAAGGTTTCTGTTTAGTGGTATTTCAACATTAATAAATATATTAATTGCATAAATATTTGCGGGAACTGTTGAATGGTTGTATTGAACTGTGTTAATGTACTTTTGTATTACTTTCGTTTAAACAGTAACTTTTTTTTGCCTACGGTTTAATAAAGTCAAGGAGTTTCTAAGACAAGTGAAGCAACCCGGCTGCTTTTCTTATTATGTGGACAGAGTTGGCAAACTTGAAACCATCGATCCAACCCACCAAATGTCAACTAACTACGAGTTGGTGAGAATGCAGATAAAGCACGAGTCGAACCTTTTAAGTCTGTAATAGCAGTCATTAAGTTGGTTACAGGCTAATTACATGTAAAGATAAGCTTGGGATAAACATACACGCAAACACTGACTTAAATGTTTTACGCACGCAGATATCAAAACTCAATAATTGACATCCAAATACACGATGTATTACAAGAAGAGTAATCAGGGAGGTCAAAGTGTTTAGTTTCAGTAATATTTATCAAACCTAATTTTATAAAATGGACTAGTGCAAACAGTCATTTCAGGCAAACAGTATTCACTGAAATTCAAATCGAGTTGAATGCGATGGTTTTGGGAAAGAATCAATTACAACCTTCGGCTTAAAAAGATAAAATTGAAACAAAATCTATACAGGGTGATCATTTTAAAACTTCAAACTCGTATTAAAAGACTTATAGCCCAAGTATCAAAATTCTGTAAACGGGAGTGTATTTATACACTATACTAATTTGGGGGGATAAAAAAAATATATTTTCAAAATGAGGGTGCTCACTTGAAAATTGAGGAAACACTTGAAAACCAGGTAAATGAAGTAGGCCAGTTAAATTTAAATGCTGATATGCTTTATTTTCAACAAGATGGAGCTCCTGCACACTATGCTCTTCCTGTACGACAATGGCTGGATGCACACTACCCGCAGCACTGGATCGGTAGAAGAGGATCTACAGACCTAACACTTATACATTTTTTTGTGGGTGTCACTTAAAATCAGGATTTTTGAAAACCACTAACATCGGTGTTCAAGACTTGAAAAACAGGATCACTGCTGAGTGCAGTGGCTTAACTAGAGAAACCTTTAGGAAGGTTAGGCAAGAATTTGAAAATATGTTAATTTTATTGCATGAACAACAATGGCTACCAATTTGAACATTTGATTTGAAGTTTACAAAGGATTTACAACAGTATTCAGTATAAGTAATTCTGTTGTTATTAGCAGTAAGTAGTAGTTAGTAATTTATTGTTGTGTAAGAAATAACATTATTGGTTGCTGATACCAAACGGCTTGGCCGATTTCAATTTTTTTTCTCCAAAATACAAAATTTTTTATGAGCTTCAATTTGAGGTGTCACAAAGTATACGTTGCCATTTCAAAATTTTACTTTGGGTAAGGGGGCACATGGGGATGAGTATCCCCATTTTGAAAATATTTTTTTTTTATTCCCCCAATTAGTACAATACACTCCCGTTTACAGAATTTTGATACTTGGGCTATAAGTCTTTTAATACGAGTTTGAAGTTTTCAAATGAAAGCCCTGTATAATTTGAAATGTATTTAATATGAAGATGATAGATTCCAAAGCTAAACGTATATTGCCATATCCCTTTCTGGAGGATTGGAAGAGCAATAATAAACATACCTTAACGTTTATAAAGTTCCAGATAAACGTTACCATTGTACACAAATTTGAAAAACGGATTTCTAACACCCTATAAATAGCTTAGATAGAGTTGAGTGGGTAATATTGTTTTCAGAGTTTAATAAAAGCTGATATATAAACCGTTGCAATACTTTTATGCCTCCTGTATAGTAAACATTTAATATTTCATAAGTTTAGGGTATTGTTTACCATTGTATTAGCAGTTAAAATATTTATTGTTATTTAGTACTTAGTGTTGACACTTTTATAACATAACAAGAAACTTTTAAAGCGAACTTAATGACTTTGGGTGATTTTTATAATGGCTATTTTAAATTGTAATTTTTCTACTATAAAAAGAATATAAAACTACAAGAGTTTTGCATTTTTTAATATAAGATCATTACAAAATTATAATATAACAATTTGTATATTCAGGGTTACTCATAAAAACTTTTCGATTTAGCTGAATACCAATTTCTTTTCCAGTTCAAAAATGTTTGTTTACATGATATTTGTTTACAGGTTTGTTTGGATGTCTACAGTTTTACATCAACAAGGTCTGGTATCAATTCAAACAAAACACTTTGCCAAATTACAATTGTCTATGTCTCCCTATCAGGCCGAATAGCTCCCACAGTGATTTATTTCTTACTGTCTTACCAAACAGAACTGAATTCATTATTATTAAATTAAAACTGTGTTTACTATTTACAAATATAAAATGCTGTAAACAAAGTTCTATATTTGGAAATTATAGTCTGTTAACCTGGTTCAAATTAATACAAAACAATATTTTGTTATGTGTAAAGAATAGTTTATGACTAAATAACATTATAAGATTGTTTTAAACTTTCAAATGTCACTGATGTGTTAAAAAACTGCTACCTCTCTATCATTTATAAGTTTAAATTTCCATCACTGTAACTAAGCAGTGTTAGTTATGACAACCCTAAAATATTTGATATTTTAAAATTGTTTAATATATTATTTCTGTTTATTTTCCCTTAGTTTAAGCAATGAAATTTTATCAAAAAATGAATATTAAAAGATATTAAATGTATACCCTGTCTCCTTTCATGTTATACATTTATATCGCGTAAATAAACAAACTCTGAAAATTCCAAAATATTTCAAAAATGTCTGACATAATTTTGGGAGAAACCTACAAACAAGTTATAATGTAAACAAAACGCTATGATTTAGTTCTACAAAACTGTCATATTAGTAAATCTGCTATATACAACAGTGGATAATTAAATGTGCCTAAAACAAGAAATCTTTAAATTAGGATTTTCGAAAAGTTTAAATTATAATTTGATCAATTTAGATTAATTTATTTCGCGAATTCTATCAATATATTGTACTAGCTTTCCCGATCCGGCTTTGCACGGATAGACAAAACAAAGTTAAATGTATATTAACAAACATATATTATATCAATAAATATATATGGGGATTTTTAGTAACTTCGACCCCCAAGCCCCCCTAAAATTTCAAATGTTTTGAAAACCTTTCCTAGGGAGAACCTATGGCCCTAGTGGAAGCTACATACCAAATTTCGTTCCAATCCGTTCAGTGGTTTTGGAGAAATCGTGATTTAGTAGCTTTGACCCATCCCCTCAAACCCTCCTAAGAGTTCGAATTTTTAAAACCCTTTCTTATCATCACCTACGGCCCTAGAGGAAGCTACATACCAAATTTCATTCCAATCCGTTCAGAAGTTTTTGAGAAATTGTGGTCAGTGAGTCAGTGGATTTGGCTTTCATAATAGACTAGCTGACCCGTACGGCTTTGCCCGTGGTGGTTGGTATTTTCAGTCTTTTTAAGGTAAATGTATTCTTTTTAAGTGTTCAGTCAGTGAGTGGTATTTGGCTTTTATATATATAGATCTTAAATAATAAAAGCACTATTGTCATAATAATAAAAGATCTGAAATTATGATTTTAGTAACTTTGATCCCCCCAAACCCCTAATAAAATTTCGATATTTTTTATACCTTTTCTTAGTGAGCACCTATGGTCCTAGAGGAAGCTACATAACAAATTTCATTCCAATCCGTTTGGTAATTTTGAAGAAATCGTGATTTAATAACTTTGATCCCCCCAAACCCCCCTAAAATTTCTAATTTTTTCAAACCCTTTTTTAGTGAACACTTATGGCCTTAGAGGAAGCTACATACCAAATGTCATTCCAATCCGTTCGGTAGTTTTGAAGAAATCGTGATTTAATAACTTTGATCCCCCCCCAAACCTCCCCTAAAATTTCCAATTTTTTAAAACCCTTTTTTAGTGAACCCTTATAGCCCTAGAGGAAGTTACATGCCAAATTTAATTCCAATCCGTTCGGTAGTTTTGAAGAAATCGTGATTTAATAACTTTGATCCCCCCAAACCTCCCCTAAAATTTCAAATTTTTTCAAACTCTTTCTTAGTAAGCACCTATGGCCCTAGAGGAAGCTACATACTAAATTTCATTCCAATCCGTTCGGTAGTTTTGAAGAAATAGTGATTTAATAACTTTGATCCCCCCAAACCTCCCCTAAAATTTCGAATTTTTTCAAATCATTTCTTATTGAGCACCTATGGCCCTAGAGGAAGCTACATACCAAATTTCATTTCAATCCGTACGGTAGTTTTTGATAAATCGTGATGAGTGAGTCAGTGAGTGAGTGAGTGGTATTTCGCTTTTATATATATAGATGTGAATGTATTTGGTTTTAATAAATACAAACGATGCCAAAAGGATAAAGGAAATCCCAAATAATCTCTAAATATATTTCTAAACTTAAAGATGTATTTGAATACAACCTGAAAAGAATTATTGGAAAGTTTAACCAAACTGTTGCTAAGTATTCTTTCATGTTTTAGTAACTCCCACATTATATTAATTTGCTCAGCTAATCGTATTATGATGGAGGGAATCTATAGGAGGCATTAAGACGACAAAATTGGCAAATGAATAAATTATTAATTTTGCGCTTGGGTCGATAAAAGAACCAGGGAAAGTTGGGAACCGAGCCATTAAAATGTGTGTTTGCCAGTTAAACTGTTCGGATTAAAGCTTTTAAGTTGAATAAACGACTTCATTTGTATTTTTTTATTCAATATATTTAGTAATCAAACGTATAAAAGTTCAAATTACATTCACAGTAAAATGGGAATATTTTAGCCATCTAAACAATGATTATTGTTATTGAATTCCTTTTGTCACATTGACTTGTACATTAAAAAAGTGTAACTCCATACTACAGTTTTAAAATAAAATGATTTGGGGGAAAATCTATTGAATCATTATAACCAGTTTCAATCGATGGTACTACAACTTTATTCAGTGATTTAAAAAGTAGAGGTGGAATAACTTTTTAGAGGTGGACATGAAAAGTTATTTAGGATTATGTATTTGTAGTTTTACAAATATATTAGGCTTATTTGCCTAATTTAAGGTTTCAATTTTATTAAACCGACAATTTATAAGTAAAAAACGAAGTGGGCCTTTGAATAAAGTATCTCATATTATGCAAAATATCAAAGTTTTATTAAAATTATATTAAAAATAATTAAAAAGAGGTTTCTCCCTTATTTGTCGTTGAAATCGTTGTTCACAAAATATTGAAATAAATTGATAAACTAACTAGGTATTGTTTTATACCAAAGTATTTAATGTATTTGTATACAGATTTAAAAGAATGACTGAAATGAAAATTGTAAACATAAAAATGTATTGTAATGACTTTTTGGCGGTACATTGCATATACGTTAGGGCCGGTCATTTGGTTTAGGGTAAAATAAGTGGTTTAATTCATATTTATTATTTCACCTTCGCAAACATAAATGATATTTGTAATGTTTAATTTATATATTTCTCTTCATCTCGGATTATTAAAATAATGGAACACATTCCATCTCTTAATAAACTTTGAGCTTGACGGGTGAGAAGGAATTATTTAAAAATAATAATAACAATACACTAATATAAGTGTTTAGTTGTAGCTCATGTATCACTGAAGATGACGACTTTGTCGTTGAAACGCGTTTGATAATTAAACTTATGAGAATTAGAGTATTGTTTTTTTTTTATCATACCATCTCGTAAAATCGGTCTCTTATATAAATTACTGTGCAGCAAAATACAGTTAGGAAATTTAATTAGTAACAAAGTTAAAGGGAAAATGACTTTAATGTCAATCCGATTGAAAATCACTTTTGGAAACGCCTTGAAATACATTAATTTTACTACAACTTTACCGCCAGAATATTTTGTGTAGGATGTATAAGGTAAAAACCGAGGATCGAAACTGGTCTGTGACAAAATTACTACTCACTTTGACCAGATGAATGTACAGCAACCAAATAGAGGTCTAATCTGTAAGTATTAAACAATACAAATTATATTCTTGCCTGATCATTTAAAAACACTAATAGAGCATTATTTGTTATCACTCAAATAATAGGTTATGTAACATCACAAATTGTATAATTACCACGCCTAGCCTAGACCTGTAAGCATAGGTTTACTGGATGGGTAAAATGTATCGACAGTAGTGCATGCACTATGTATTCATATTTTACCACAAAATCTACGCGCTACTTTTTTCAAAATTTTCTGCAATATCTTTAGCCTTCTTT
>JAGFPH010004474.1:69877-82375 GCA_018207615.1 Philaenus spumarius | reverse complement strand
TAAATTTACTATACGACCCATGGCTGATATTTTTGCAGACGGCGACCTTGTTTTACATTCTACTGTTAAATGTTGAATACAGGTAAACATACTGTGATTAAACACTATAAGTTAGAACTTCAGGCTACAATATTTTTTAATCTTGCATTTCTGTTGGACGTAGGGCCCTATAGTAAATTTGCGCCCAGTTGTAGAAAATTTACTATATTACCCTTCGCCAACAGAAATGCAAGAATTAAAAAAACAAACTTTCCTCATTAGGCATTTAAATTTACTATACAACCCTCAACTGATATTTTTGCAGACGACGACATTGTTTTACATTTAACTGTTAAATATTGAATACAAGTAAACATACTGTGACTAAAGACTATAAGTTAGAAGCCAGATTTATTAACTTACTATTCAACCCTAGGCTAACCTATGGCAACAGAAATGCAAGAATAATTAAAAAAACCTAAAAGGTTCTAACCTATACCGTAGTATTTAGTCATAGTATGTTTACCTGTATTCAACATTTAACAGTAGAATGTAAAACAACATCGTTGCCTGCAAAAATATTAGGCTAGGGTCGAATAGTAAACTTACGCCCCCCGTTAGTAAACATGATATATAAATCGGTAACATCAACTAAGTTTTTTCTAAAACAGAATAAAACTTCTAAAATTATAATAATAACATTTTTTTAAATAGCCTGAAGTATTAACTTACAGTCTCTACACAGTATGTCACAGTATGTTTCCAGTTTGTAAACATATAGCTTGATGATATTTTTAATGTTCTAATAAAATGTTCTTCAACTGATGCTATGTTTTTAGTTTCTAAACATTACGTGTTGGTACGGCTTGTCGTCAAAATCAACTAAATTTTGAGTTTGATATTAACATGTTTTGTAGGCTATAAATTCATTCTCTAAACATAATTTTCCAGGAGTGTTGCCTTCTGTCATGAGAGTTAATCCATTAAAATATACATTTATCTAATTGAAAAATCATTGCATGATAGTTTAAAACACATTTTGTTTAGAAAAGGATTTGATATATATGTATAAAAAAATTTGTTAAGAAAAATTCTTACAAACGCTTGGCAAATTTTAAAATAAACTATATATGTTTGGCATATTGGTGACACTCCTGACATAAAACGCTTAGTAATTGCAATAAAATGCAGTTATTTTAATTTTTTTAAATAATATAGGCTTTATTTTAAGTCTATAATTCATAATTGATTTACTATTATAAGCTTGTGTTCCTTAAACTAATAATTTTTACTAAGCTTTTTACGGTAGGCAACACTCATGACATTTTTCTATGATTTTGCAAATGGTTACTAAAATGAAAAAACATAAATAGCCTAAACTCGGAGAGTTCAAATGAAGTTGTATGCTTGAATATATATACTGTAAAATCATATTTTGTATAAAAACTATTCAATATTTGATAGTTAATCAGTCTATCAATTGGAACTTGTTTTTATCCTCCAATTTTAAAAACAAGAATTATCTGAAAACAGATTTTAATTAATTACAGTATACATCACCAAAGTGCAAATAAAAAATGTGTTGCTCTAAAGCTGCGGTCAGACTAAAAATATATACACTATTTATTACAGTGTGTGTGAATGTCCAAATAACTATTTATAACTACTCCATAACATATAAGGATATAAGGAAGGAAGTTTCCAGTTTTTGTTGATATTAGATAAGGGTTATCGCAAACGCGTAACTTTACTATTCGACTCTAAGCCTAATATTTTTGCTGCGGCGAGTAAAAAACTATTTGAGATCAAAACTGGTTGCGGAACGATTAAATGCACTTGCTTTGTTAACTATAGAATCAGATTTGCTCATGTCTCTAGATTGTGATGACATTATCAATGCCATTCTAAAAACAAGACGTAAAAATTTGGGCCAATAAGCAATAACAGGGTTCTTACAGCAATAACTAAAAAAAAATTAAGGACTTTTCAAGGACTTTTCCAAATTCATTCTACTTTTTCAAGACCCTAGATTTTTCGATAAGTGGCCTATTAAAATTTTATATGTTACTTTTATTCCATTTATCCCTTTCAAAAATAAGCTAATTCGATAAAGAGTTAGGCCTAGTACAGTTAATTTTGACTTTAAAAGAAAAAAGTTTATTTACATCAACAAGATTACCAAATATTAGCTACGTGACGTGACGTATGCCTTGGCCAATGATGACACGTGACAACAATTTTAATCAACATATGAAATTATATCGTGTTAATTATTTAATTATTTTGTGTTGTGTTGTTTAATGTGACTCAGTGTTTTAAGACAACATTGGGAATTACAGAGGGGCAACTATAGGCCTACAGCCAATTAATAAACATTTTAGACCTTTCAGTAATATTCGACTTTAGCAGGGGTAGTAATTAAAGGGGAAATAACAAATGTTTGACAGCTAATTATATTATTGAACAGAATTTATAGTTAAAGTTATCTGTACTTACCAAGTGCATACATTTTATCATTCAACGTTTATCACTCAAAAAAGTAGGCCTAGGAGGAAGTTTTGTTTTAAAACCATATATAGGCGTAGTATAATATATGATATTGTCATATTCACAATGAGTATATATATTATTTCACATCACTGCACAATCGTTAACATTTCAAACACTGCTTGATTATATTGATGTAGAGTATAGGCATATATCTATTAAATGAATGAAAAATCTTAAGTCTATAACAGAAAAGAACAATATTTTACGAAATATATTAGAAACTAGGCTAGTAATGTGTCTATAAAGTTTTGTTGAGCCTTTAGATTTTGGACTATTTTAAATTTGGTTTTTTAGTTCAATTAACTTTTCCTCAATTTTATTTTCAACTTCCTTGAGGTGATTTCTTTTTTCATTTGCAGTTCTTCTCAAGCTATTCGACTTCGATATTAAAGTAAAGCTGCTTGATGTTTCTGCTTTTTCAGCAAATCTATCAGCTGACTTTGTAAGAGATTCCATATCCTCCAACAGCCTTTTCTTTTTAGTTTTTAAGTCTTGTAATTCCTCCATTATTGATTTTCTTTTTAAATTTTTCTTAACCAAGTCTTGGTTCTTTTTTTGTTCTTCCAAAAACTGTTGCCATTTTTGTCGAGCACCTGCAGCATATTTTAGCATATCTTTGAGATTTCTAAATTCAAAATTCCTCCTAATGTAGATATCTGTTCACATATTACTCTTTGAGCAATTATAGTTCTTCCTTTCATATTTTCGGTTTCAATCTGTTTGTTTACCGAAAAACCTCTCTCTACAGAAGCCTGGCCAAGCGACAAAATTAAAACAATTTTCATCACTTCCCACAATTTATCATACTTTGATGACGATGATGTACACTCAAAAAAAATTTCATCGATGCAATCCCTCCCAGGTTTAAAGTTTTTAAACTTTGCTGTAAATCCAAATTCCATTATGAACTCCTTGTACACCGTGATTAAACCATCACACTCATTTTCAACAACTTTGCCACATTCATTCAATATATTGAGTAATGAACGAAAAGTTTGAACAATTTTTTGATTATCATCATGCATATCTCTGGGATCAAAACAAGCAGAAAATTGTACAACAGAGTATTTTAAAGGAGATTTTTGCAACAAGGCTCGGATAACCTCAATCAGAAAACTTTGACAATCTTTGCGAAGCAACAAGGCTTTAGATTCTTTTACTAATCCTTTACTCTTTTAACTGTTTCTCTTGCATTTTGTGATTTGTTGTTTCATCAAAGAGGATAACATACAATGAATTTGTGAGTTTATGAAACAACAAAGATAGAAAATAAGGTGAAAGCCCAAAACAGGTTAGGTATGCACATTTGGTTTCACTAAGAGTGAAATTTTGGGCTATACTACTGTCAGGAAACATTTGTCTAAAAATAGCACTTGCATTAGAACATGATTTGTATGAATAATGACTGGTACATACTTTGAGTGCCCATAAAATTTCTGCTTTTAAGGTGTCATGTTTAATTAAAAAATCATTTAGGCCTGTACTTTTGATACTACAAGTACACTTATCTGAGATAGGCTTATTTTGGGCCTGGCTTACATCAACTTCTGTAGAACATGTACAACTACTAGACTTAGGCCTAGATATTGACAATGAGGAAGTATTCACACTTTACTTCACTATCACAACCTCAAAATATACTGTAGACAACCGACAACTTTACCGAATCAATGAATTAATTACAGTACACATACACACTCGCAAAGTAAAGTAAAGTAAATGGCGGCGTGGTAGAATGCACTAGCGATCAGCGATCGCGAAGGAATCGTTTAAATTGAACAAGTCGGCTGATGAATCATGACCTACGGCTAGGTTCGATTCACAAAGCGAATCATACACCGATTCGTTTTGAGAATCGAAATGCTGCATCATGCCAACAGACACAGTTCTTTCTCGAGGCATATTATGAATCATTGAATCCGTTAAGTTGGTTGAATTGTTGACTGATCGGAATATTGTGTTTCAACGGAAATGGATCGTTCGAAAGAAGTGAATTGAATCACCAACAAGAATCGTTCAGCCTATCACTAGAATAAGAATAGGAATACAGGAATAGAACCACTCTATGACAACGGTAGACAGACAAACGACTGAAAACAATCAGTTGCGATGTTGCGAAAACGTCATCTGATATGAAGAAAAAACTTTTCAAGGACCTATTCTTTAATTCAAGGACCTAATCTGAAATTTAAGTACTTTTCCAGGCCTTCAAGACCGCATGACAAAATTCAAGGACATTTAAGGACCGTACGAACCCTGAATAATTTTTGTACAAAAGACAATAGCATAAATAATGGTATTGTTGAATGACATTAAGTCATATACCTCATTATTATAAGGCTACTGATTATAATAAAATAAAATATTTGCTTTCAGAAAAATGCATTCTATTGAATAAAACAAACTAATTCCACCACTTAAGAAATTTCAAGGGTGGGGTTGGGGCGGCAATTTTGGCAACTGCCTAGGGGCGTCAAATTTCTAAATCCGGACCTGCTTAGGCCTATATGGTAACGTTAAAAGTAATGGTTACTGGTATGCCTATCCTTTAAAAGTGGTATTAGTTGTTTTTAGAATAACCGCAAGCATTTGTTATTTATTCTGAAATAACTGTATCTAATAAAACTAAAAATAGAAGGGTAAAATTACAAAAATATGAGTGTTCAAACCTATTTAAAAACATGAACATATTGAGAGTTGCCGTCAAAACAAATAAACATCTTTAATTTACCTAAGTTATGCATGCCAAAATTTGTAGGCTGTGGATTTCTCTTTTTTTTGCCGTCTTCTGTAGCCGAGGCTATTTAATCAGCATTTATTCTGTCTGAAGAATGTGACTTTAATCAAGATTAGTAATTGCATCTTCCATATTTTATGAGATATATCTGAAAATAGGAATGAATTATATGTAATTGCAGTAAACACCACCTAACGTAAGCAAACACAAGGTATTATAAAGGTTATAATAATAATGTTACATATATTAACCTACAACTAAATTACATGTTTGGTTTACAATTATTTAAAACCTTTAGAAATAGGTACTATAGGCCATTAAATGAAATCACTAGGCTACGTTTTACAGCGATTCTTCCCAATATTTTAGAAACTCTGATACAATAATACGAGGAGAAGACCTGTGTATAAAAAGATTATACAAAAAGAAATTAAGGAGTGGTAAATTTTTAGTACCAATTTTTAGTGATACATCACTACTTGTATTGTCAAGGTTAGGCCTAGGTTACTACGTAGAAAAAGCCTGAGACAGTATCAGCTGACGACCTTTGTAATGAAATTACGAAAACCTACCATCTTATATAGGCCTATATGCTTACAAATTGGAAACATACTGTGACTAGACAGTTTATAAGTCAGTTTAAATTAAGGTTTTTCCTTTTATTAAGCAACCCGATCAATGACAAAACATTTAATTAGTGGAATAGTAGACGAAGTTTAGTGGGTCTATTAATTTGCAAATACCCCTACAAATTTATGTTTGGGTTAAAGATAGATTAAAGATATCAAAGTGCCTCTTAACGCAAAAATTGTATCGTTTGACGTTAAAAGCTTATTTACAAGTATTCCTGTCAAAGACTGTTTGTATAGTGTAGAAAAATTATTAGATCAAACTAAAGTGGACCCTTGTACATCTATAGAGTTAATGAATGTTATTAAAGTATGTCTTGATCAAAATTATTTTCAATTTCAAAACAAGGTGTTTGCTCAAATCGATGGTTTGGCAATGGGATCTCCCTTATCTCCCTTGCTAGCTGAGATTTTTATGGACAATTTTGAATCAACATTCTTTGACAGTAATAACCCATTCAAGTCTAACGTTAAGTATTGGTACAGATATGTAGATGATGTTTTATGTTTATTTGAAGGATCTGACAGCCAGCTTCAGTTATTGTTAAATTATTTAAATTCTATTAATGAGGCAATACAATTCACTATGGAAATAGGGCAACACAATCAAATAAATTTTCTTGACCTCACCATAAAAATTTACAATGGGAAACATAATTTCAGTATTTTTAGGAAACCTATGTTTACGGACAATACCATACATTCTTCATCTCAACATCCTTTTAATCATAAATTGTCCGCCTTCCATAGTATGTTGCATCGTCTCATTAACATTCCCATGTCTCATAATGACTTTGATTTAGAATTAAATTGCATAAAACATATTGCTATGAATAATGGTTATGATATTAAACTTATTGAAAAAATGTTGAAAACTAAATTAAATAACCAGGCTAAATCTCTTATATTCCCAATAGATTCTAATAAAACCGAACCAAAATGGCGCAGAATCAACTACATTGGTAAGGTTAGTTATGCTGTTGGTAATCTTTTAGAAAAGAAAAATCACTGTAAACCAGCTTTTTATTGTAAAAACAATTTAGGTAATATGTTAATTAATTGTAAAGACAAAATAGACAACATGAAAAAATGTGGTGTTTATAAGCTAACTTGTACCATCTGTAATGCAGCTTATGTAGGCCAAACAGGCCGTAGTTTTAAATGTAGGTTAAGTGAACATGAAAGAAGTTGGCGGTTGGGTCATAATGACTCTAGTTTCTCTAACCATCTAAAAAATCATTTAGTGTCAGATTTTTCCTATAACATTAACTTTAAGATTCTCCATGTCAATGATAAAAGTAGGAAATTAAATTCCTTGGAAATGTTAGAAATTAAGAGATTATTTTGTACAGATGCTAGCCTAGTACTTAACGATCAGGTAGAATTTTTGTCCAACTCGCCTCTACTAAACCCATTGTCAACCTTATGACCATACTCACCCCACGCCCCCTTCCACTATCTTTCCTTTTTCTTTGTTGTGAGTAACTGTTCTATGTTTTAAACACGTTTGTTTTCTAATATTCTTCAGTCTGTAAAACTGCCTCGTCAATGCCGTCACTGGCGAAACCTTGGTCGGCAAGACTCAATAAAAAATTGTAGAACTTACAAAAAAATTGTGTTTGTCCTTTAATTATAATGGAATTCTACCAAGTACCTTCGGTCGTCACTATCAATCGCATTAAAATTATATTAATAATAATAATATCATACTAAAAAAAAACGATTTTGCCTCGCATTTCCTGTTACTTGAGCAGACAAATTTTTGACAATATATAGGCTTCCCGAAATGTCAATAGATACTTCCGCTATAGCAATTAGTCAAAAGGTTTATTACCTTGCACTTGTTCACATTGTGTAAGCGTGGCAGTTTGCTGCTTTTGTAGTGTGAAACAGTGAAAAATGGAAGTAGTTAATGAAATAACTGGATTGCAATATAATGCTACTGTGTACTATGTGGGTGATGGTTTTTACTATTATGCAAATAGTAGTGATGAGTCTAAAGTTTACATGAAATGTATTCTTAAGAACCAGGGTTGCCAAGGAAGAGCTTCCATGCCTTTAACACCTGCAAATAGGCTACTTGGCAACTTTGTGAGTACTGTGGATCACACCCATGAGCCGGATATTTCATATATTGATGTATTAGTTTTAAGAAAAACTATCATTAATCGTTGCCGGAATGAATCAACAGCCTACAGGGTGATCTTCGATGAAGAGTGTGCAAGGTAAACAAATATAAATATTAATCATACTTAATATAGAATTAAAGCTATAAATTCCTCACCATCAAATATTTATAAGTAAACATTTTTCAGATTTCCAATTTCTGTATCTGGGCAAATAGGATACCAGTCGATGGTGTCTGCAATGAAAAGAGCTCGACGTGAACTCAGACATAGTGTGCCATTGACTTTGCTAAATTATGGAGAGCTCTTGTCAAGACATGACCATAGGCGATTTAGCCATTCAATTTCTGGAGAGCCATTTTTTCAGACCTCCCTAACAGCAACAGATGGCTCCGTATCCGTAGTGATTGCGTCAGCAAAATTTTTAAATGTCCTTCCAGATGCAACTGAAATTCACATGGATGGGACATTTAAAGTAGTCCCACGTTTACCACCATGCCACCAGCTTTTGACTGTTATGTCAATACACTATGACCATGTAAGTAAAAAAAAAAAATCAAAACAATCAAATAACCTATAAAGAAAACAAACAAAAACAGTTTGCAAAATCACAAATTAAATTAAGCAAAATCATTGTACCAAATTTATGAAGATACCTGTATTTTAAAAAGAGACAATAATTTATGATTTGTTTTCCCTCAGGCCTTCCCAGTGTTCAACATTTTGATGGAAAGGAGAACAAGAGCAGCGTATGATTCCGTCATGGAGCATATAAAAAATGTATGTACAAATTTTCGGCCGGTTTCAATTATACTGGATTTTGAAACGGCTCTGCAAGGGGCTGCTAGACATGCATTTCCTGATAGTCATATAGTAGGCTGCTGGTTCCATTCTGCTAATGTAAGTAGGCCTACAAGAGTAGTATATTTAAATAAAATGTATCGAAGTGACAGAATCTAATTTTACTAAACATAACTGTGTGCATTTTTAATTATTTAAAACAATCAATTTAAAAAACTTCAGACTTTTTTGTCTGATAATCTTTATTTATCATTTTAAAAATTAGAATCGTTTAGACAGTAAAACCAATATTTATTTAATTTTTCAGTCTCTAAATAGACATGCGAGAAGGATTGGCTTGCTTCCTCTTATGAGGGAACAAGTTAATGTGAAGAGGGTTGTAAAAATGGCAATGGCTCTTCCTCTCCTTCCAGAGAACAAATTAGTGGAGGGTTTCGAATCAATCTGCCAATTTGCAGTAAACGAAAACATACAGCAGGTTGTTGGTAGATTTTTGGACTATGTCCGCAGCACCTGGATAACAGGTAAGGAAAATTCATAACTGATATGGGTGGTTTGTTATTTTCATATTCAATTAATGATAGCCACCGTAATACTTTACCAGATAATTTATTTTAATTTGTATAGTAATAATTCTAATATGTTTAGAATTTTCTATATAATAATTGATCGTGGATTACACATCTAATTATCCTGTGAAAATTAATCAACAATTAGAAATATATACTTATGTTGGTATTACAGGTGTAGGAGCCCGAGCCTTCTCTGTTTTCAATCAACAGAGAAGGACCAATAACAACCAAGAGTCCTACCACAGGACTTTACTTAACAAAATAGGACAGGCACATCCGGAGATCTGGAGTTTTACTGGTTAGTTTAGATGAAACTAAGTTTTACAATTAATTCCTCTGAGGGCTAACACATATGAAATAATTACCTAACTGAAATGAATTAAATTTAATTTGTAGGGCTATTTATTAGTTTTTCCATATTATATTCATTCAAAAAAAGATTCATAAAAACATATCAACTCCTATAAAAGAGAATGTACACTGTAAACCCTATAAGCGTATGTATAATACATACGTACATGAGTAACATATAATATAACAGCTGATTTCATCAGCAAAGACGCCTACAAATTTATCGTTTGTTGTTAAACCTATTCGCTTAGCTTCGGAAAAATTTGTACATCTTCGCCTAACATATATATAAACATAATCGAATATTAATTTCTTCACTATAATATTAATAACTTCTAAATCATTTGATCTATCAATATGAAATAAAATTCAATTAAAATATAATATTTTTATGTTTTTTTAAATATATAATAACATATATAAATACAAATTTTTAACAAATATGCCTTCAGTTTTATAATCCTGATAATTGTACACATTTTCCGAGTTAAAAATCCCCGTCAGCTTACTTAGGTATGAATAGATCAAGTCTGTTGTTTTTAAATTGTATTTTTTTAAATGATAAATTTGTGGTGTATCTAATTAACCTGGCCTGTGATTTTTCACGGGGACTTACTAGTAAGTAATATAATTACTAATTATGTGATATTTTTTTCCCAGATGGAATTAGAAAACAAGAGAATTTGTACATACAAAAGTATGAATCTCTTGAGAGAGGCCAGATGGCAGCAAGAAACAGGCCATCTAATTTCATCCTTAATGATGCCAGAATCAAAAGAGCAACAGAACAACTAATGGCGCAGAGGCTAACAACCATAGAGTTCCTCAAAATTGTGAGTCACTCGATTGACAATATCCATAACGTTATTTATAATGTTATGGATATTGACGATGAAACTCCAGAAGAAGTAGGAGTCGTGCTTCAGGCAAATATTGTAGAAGGTGATGAAATAATTTTTCCAAATCCAAGAGGCGGTCGTTGTGGACAACGAGGAAGACAACGTAGAGGTGAGTGTTGGATACTATAACACTCAAGATTTAATGCAATTTATATTTAGTTTTTTTGCACAACATAAAATCTCAAGGTAATAAATTGAATTATTTGGTTTTCATTTAGGAGTAAGAGCAATAAGAGTAGTCCAACAACAAATTGCAAGGGGTGGAAGAAATGGGATCCGAAGAGGATGAGAGGATGGCGAGGAGAGGTGGAAGAGAAGAAGCAATGGGACCAGCAAGAGTGGTATAAATATTTTATTTACTTAAAGAAAAGAGTATTGGTTAGGCTAATTACAGTTTATTAGCGTTGATGGATCATAACATTATCTTTATAATAACAATCACATGCAATAATTTTCCTAAGTACATTAGAGGACATTGATTATGTTTTATTTATTGAAGTACTAGTGGACCCAGCAATGCTTCGCTATTGCTTGATTTAATTTAAAGGGTAGTTATTCCATTCCATTACATTGTCTTAAGTAATCGAATTGCAAAATGGTTTTTATGCCACTTAAGAACATAATACACAAATTTAGATTTATAGTTTGTAAACCTTTATAGATAATTCAGTATTCCTTTTGTTTGCTTTTATCTAATCTAATAAATTGATAGTAGTGAAGAATTGTAAAAAACATGATTCTAAATTAGCCCAATTGTTTGCAAATAAACATGTTTTGGTTCATTGTAGACCTAACCTGAAATTATGTTAATTTTTTGATCCAAATCACTTGTTTTATATAAAATGTAAACAAACATGTGTTAGTAAGCAATTTATTAGAACAGCTGTTTCGTGAGTTATGATCTTGAGTTCATCGAAAAAAGGATGAAAATTACCCGGGGAAATTTCAAATTTTTCTTTTCATAAAAACTTAATTCGGATTATTACGAATATTTTAAAACAAAAATAGGCAAATTAGTCCAGCCGTTCTCAAGTGATGCGCCTACGAACGAACAACATTTCATTTTTATTATATATAGATTATACATTTGAATCAACTGATGTATCTGTTATTTTATTTTATTGTATGCTATGGTAATGGCTGTGTTATTTCATCAGTCTAGGCCTAACCTAAAATTATTTTGTGTTTTTAATTTTATTTATGTATTTTTATTGATATTCTTCTATTCAGGGCAGAGACAAATACAACAAATCAAAGATTATAAAAATTATTGGTTCAGCCGTTCTTGAGTTATAATTGGTGTAACAAACCCAACTTTGTTTTATATTAATATAGATAGTGAAATTATATTTTGCTTTCAGGAACAACCTGAGAATGACAGGAGAGAGGAGCAGGCTACTCTTCTCTCAAACCTAGAAATTGAAGTAAATGATGTGCCTGCAGATGGTAACATGGAAGTAGCATGTACAACCTGTGTAGAAAACAGGAAACAATATGCTTGCCTTCCATGTTATCATGTGGATATGTGTGGAAGCTGTGTCCTCATCCACAGGCAAGGGATGAGAAATTCTGCTGGCAGGCTTTTAAATGACATTGTCTGCCCTAGATGCAGAGGTGTTATTACAACTTATGTGAGGGTTTATATTTAAAACTAACTTGCACCTAAGAAACCCTCTTGCACCTAACCTATTCAGTGGTTGTAGTAGAAACCTGGAAAGTTTCTATAATTAAGTGTACATTTTGTGATTATAACTTGTGTTACATTTTAACTGATTTCTAAAAAGTGATGTGTATATAAATAGTGTATAAAAGTGATATAAAGTGTATGTATATTATCAAAGAAAAGTGATACTA
>JAGFPH010004474.1:45746-57726 GCA_018207615.1 Philaenus spumarius | reverse complement strand
CGAAAATTTTCACCGACAAATGGACAGTCTATAAGGCAAGTAAGACATATGGCATTCTTTGGAGTACGCCAAAGACTATGTAAATAAACATATCAGTGTTCATAATGAGCCAGTAGATCTGACGGAAGTTTTTAAATATAAAAGAGGGCCCTCATTTCAGGTAGAACAGAAACTTTTAAAATATGTGATAAAAATGCAAGAAATTGGCTTTGCTAATCAGGTAAGGAATCAAGCATTTTTAATTGATGAAACCGTTTTATTGCAGCACACATTAAACAAAACAAAACAAATGGCATGTTGGTGGTGGTGGGTAGGGTTTAAATCACGATGTAATTTGCCTCTTCGTGAAAACTGAAAATCTGTCAATGCATCTGTCTAAGGGTAATCGTGTCATGTTGAATGATTTCTATGACAAAATATCAAAGCTTACAATGATCTAGACTTGTGTAAAAAACCTGAAGGAATATGGAACACAGATGAAACAGGCTTATGTTTCACAATGTAACTTGGTAAGGTTGTAACAAGTGTTGGTAAAAAATATGTTTCACATCAAGCCTTTGGAGAAAAGGCACGACTAAGACCTTTCTTGGCTGCGTTAGGACGGCAGTACTATCAGTGACTCCATTGATAATTTTCAAAAGCGTCAGAATGATGGATGGTCTGAAAGAAAATTTGCTTCCTGGAGCGACCTATCGATTATCAGAGAATGGTTGGATCAGCACAGCTATTTTTCATGAATGGTTTGATCATTTCTGTAGTTTATTAAAATATAATTACATAATACATGCTACTGGAGGAGCTATTAACACCATCTACCTTTATTAGTTGATCTATGGCTACAGATCACAGCAGAGAGGAGTTTCCGTTTTCTAGACTCATGTGTAACTTAAGTACATGTAGCTTTGGTTTTAGCAGTGTGCCTCAGTTCAGAATGTTAAAATAAATAAGAAGTGTTCTTATTTCACCTCATTTATTAAACAATTATTGTTATATTTACTCGGCAACATAACAATTTCCTTGATAACATTCCATGTTTTTTTTGTTTTTTTGTTTATTGGCGAAAAACCTGGATGGTTATCATCGCCTGGAAAACGAAGAGCATCCACGTAAGGCTCAAAGACTTAATAAGTAATTGAGATATATACGATTACACACAGGTATAAAATCAAATTTTAATTTACAGACACTACAGACACAGCACGATAAATTAACAACAATAATTACACAATAACAACTTGTCACAGGGATGTAAAGAGCCCTGTTACATAACAATGAATAAAACTCTAATTAAAATAACAAGTAATAAACCTAAACATGGTATTAAGTTACGCAAATGTATGTTGTTTTCAAATATTTCCAATTACATTCAACCGATGGAGGAATGCTAACACCATATTAATGGTTTGGGAGTCATCACCCAGCATCCTCCGAATGCAATTTGGTAGGCAAAACCTCTTCCGAACATGTTTCAGCTTTTCACAATCTAAAAGTAGATGTTTAATTTAATATTTATTATTTTTACTAACCTTCAAACAGTCCGTTTTTGGCTCAGAATACATCTGACCGCGGTTTCGACACCACAAATGTCATTGTCAAAGAATTCTCACGTCGCAATACCTACATTACACACTTAAAAAACACATTTAAAAAACACACGTAAAACACTTTAAAAAATTCACCATTTCTGGGTCGTTATAACATATATTTTATTCGGGTTATTAAAACAGGTCTAATGTTTAATTTAAGGAGATTTAAGCAGTAAGGACAAAGAGGCGGATCCCCCGACGCATCAGAAACCCGTGGGTTAACCCAGAATGGCCAATGCGTAGGCGAGAAACCATCACTTCCTCTCGACGGCTTCGGCGGTTTGAGGATATTCATGGCCGAAAGGTATCTTTAATTTGCCGGAGTTTATTTCCTTGTACTTCTTCCCACAGTCTAAACAGGGCTTGTTTTAAAGAGGACATACAGTCGGACGACATTACTCTATTCAGGCTAGACTGTAAGGAAGTGGCTTCTTTAGCAGCTAGGTCTGCTTTAGTGTTTCCCTGTATACCGGCGTGATTCGGAACCCAGCAAAACAACACCCCCCACGCCCCAAAGCCAAAGTCTGTGCATGGAGCACAGAATATATTTGACCAAAGGGTTAGGAGAGAACATATCTTGAAAGAACTCAAGTTCACTTCTATGAATCTGAATATATAAAGAAGGTGCACCGGTGTTGCTAATACAATGTTGAGTTCCTTGAGTATTGCAAAAAGTTCTGCTGTATATACAGAAGAGGAAGATGGTAACCCATAAGTGAAGCTGTTTCCTGACGGAACAAATGCGCATCCGACTACATTGTCCAGTTTAGAAAAATCAGTGAATATAATATGACTTGATGGGTAAAGTTTACATATGAATATAAATTCCTGACGGTAAACAACATCGGGTGTAGTTTGTTTTAGATATCTAGACAGTGAGAGATCAACATGAGGCTTTCTAAATGACCATGGAGCGACAAAACAAGGTGTATTTTCATATATGGGAAGGAGGTAGTGCTACACCCAGATTATTGAGGATACGAATGGTTCTGATCCCAAAGGGAGCAGTAGATTGTTTACGAAATTCGTACTGTGCAAATAATGGATTGTTAAATACAATATCACATGAAGGGTGCAAAGGTTTGGAGCGCAAATTACACAAATATGACAATTGTAGCTGTTGTCTGCTTCGCTTGAGTGATGGCTCACCCGTTTCAACAAGCAGACTACTAATGGGACTATAACGAAAAGCTCAGGATGCTAGACGGAGAGCAGTTTTATGCACAGAATCAATATTTTTAAGAACCGATGACCTAGCTGACAAAGCTCGGTGAAAACGCAGCTTGCAGGTTCTATCGGCTCTCCAATGAGAACCGCTTAAAACCCTTAACATATCCAAGATCTTGTTGCAGCGTGATTTTAAATTTGTCACATGCGGGTTCCAAGAGAGTCTATGGTCGAATATAACACTTAGAAATGTGACAGTGTTATCGGAGTGAAGTTGAGTTCCGTTTAGGTATAAAGTGGGACTAAACTGCTGTCTGCAATGAGTAAAAGCAATGCATCTAGTTTTAGCAGTGGAAAACTTAAATCCTGTCTGATTGGACCATGTTTGTAATTTGTTGATCGTTAATTACAGTGTTCTTTCTGCCGTTGCCAAGTTTCGAGTTGCCACGTAAATGGCAAAATCATCAACAAAAAGAGAACAGTGGACAAGTAATCGGACATTAGCAGTGATGCTATTAATAGCAAATTGCAAATAATGTGATGCTAAGTACACTGCCTTGAGGGACACCATTTTCGATCTGACCAAATCGATCTGATAAGGTGGATCTAAGACAGGAAATTCTTAATAAATGCTAAGATTCTCGCATGAATACCTCAAGATTTTAATATATTTAGAATTCCTCTTCTCCAAGATTTAGCATATGCCTTTTCAAGATCAAAAAAACACTACAAGTGTCTGACAAAGAAGAAAGGCATTTTGAATGGCCGACTGTAGCAAAACCAGCTGATCGATAGATGATCTTCCCTGTCGGAAACCACACAGTTCTTTACAGATCAGTTGGTTACTTTCAAGGTGCAATACAAGCCGCCGATTGACCATCTTCTCCACCAGTTTACATAGAACGCTGGTGAGAGAGATAGGACGATAACTACTTGGATCAGTTTTGTCTTTCCCTGGTTTTAATAGAGGAATTACTATGACCTCCAACCAAGAATCAGGAAAGATATGCTCATCCAATATACGATTGTATATTTGGAGAAGAGCTGCCCTACCCGACTCTGGAATGTGTTTCATAGAATACACAACATTATCGAGTCCGGGAGCTGAATCCGTAGCCGACAATAAGGCAGATTCCAATTCATCCATTGTAAATGGATTATTTAACGGAGAATCCTGTGATACGCCGATAGTGAAATGGCATGGCCTATTGAGCAGTTTTATACGTATGAAAAGCATCATAATACACAGCAGTTGAGAAGATCCTAGAAAAGGGTGAGCCCAAAATGCTTACAATTTGATGGCTGTCTGTAGTCAATATCCCATCCTGCTGCATAAGTCCAACCAAAGGAGCAGAGGAAACATGGCCACACACAGAACGTAACTTCTTCCACACTGTTGATGTGGGAGTCGTTCTGGTTATTGTACCGATATAATGGGTCCAAGAATCTTTAATGCTCTGCCTGAATATTCTGCGAGCTTTGGCACGCAAGATTTTATAATTTTCTAGATTCTCTCCCGTCGGTATTCGATTAAAGGTCCTTAATGCTTTTCTTTGTAAGCGCAGAACTTCTTTAAGTTTGACGTTCCACCAAGGAACTGGTGGACGTTTTAGTCGTGTTGAAGATTTTGGTATATTATTTTCTGCTGCTGAAATAATGGAATCTGTAAATATATCGACTATTTCATTTATAGAAATATGTTGATTATTTTCTGGCAATGCAAATTGATTTATAAAATCATTCCATAAGGCTTTATTTATTATCCATCAAAGTGTTCGGTTGTTCAGAAAAGAGGAGTCATTAAAGGAAATTTTTATAGGTGCATGGTCGCTGCCATAGAAATGTGACATCACTGTCCACTCAAATCTTGTAGCTAGCGAAGGACTACAAAATGACAAGTCTATGACCGTCCAACCTCCTGTCAAAGCTGCTAAATGTGTTAATGATCTGTCATTAAGTCAAAACAAATCTAATTCGGATCGTAGCTACTCAACGCCGAAACAATTTTGGGCTACAGGTTAAGGATCCCCTCGAATAGTGATGTGCTTTGAAATCGCCAAGCAACAGAATCGGAGCAGATAATTGGTTTATTAAATCCATCAAGTCGTTTGATTGGACGGTATAGCTTGGTGGCAGATACAGGCTGCATATCGTTAGTTTTATGGGAACAGCGACTCAAACTGCTACTGCTTGTAATGGTGTATCCAGATTTACGGGAACACCATCCACAGAGTTGTGAGCAAGTATGTAAAAAAAATCTGATCTGAAGACGGAATACCCTCTTAAATGTAAAGAATGGGTATTAAGAAGAAGTGTCCCCTGGAGACAAACGAATAGAGGCAACGTGTCTCGCACAAGAACTTTCAGATCTTCCCTTTGACTCCTAACACTGTTTAAATTAATCTGAACCACATTCATATTTGGGATCGAGGACATGGATAATAAATGAATAAATATATTTCAACAGTACATATTATATATTGAGATAAATATAATAATAATCAAATTAAAATAAATAAATATTAGAAGGGACATGGTCCCTTTGCAACCTTTTCATTTTCCGGTCTTGTAGTGACTGGATGGTTTTTTGGTTGTGTGTCCTTGTCCACTTCCATAGTTCCCTCACACGTCTTGGAAGATGTTGACGGTGGAGAGGGGGAGTCGGGTTTTTTAGGACGATTTGTAGAGGAACCTCCTTTTTCATTTTCTTTTTTACTACTTTTTACATTTTTAACAATTTTATTCTTATAGCAACAGGTTTCTTTCCTGGAACGGGTCCAGAAATTCTTCCTGTTACTACAGATGGACAAGTATAAGATTTTTTTACAAATTGTTTCACCCCAGTTATTGGGGTAATTTTCTTTTTTAATATAGTTTTTCCCTGAGTTCTAGTTCTCAGACAAAGAGCAGGGATAGATGGCAGAACTCACTATTATGACCTTTTTTATCGCATGTTTCTTGCTTTGTGAAAGTAGAGATCACGTGTCCAAAACGCTTGACACTGAAAACACCGTAAGGTCTAACAGAAAGATGGTAGAAACTTGCATAGACATACAAACCAAAAGTTACAATTAAAAAGCAGTGGCTTTTTTCTCTCCATTATCGTTGCGCATTATGCGAGTGACATCAAGGATTGACTGACTAACTAGTTCACTTTTTATTTCCTCCAAACTAATGGTAATCAAGTATCTGTGAAGTTCTACAGATACTTTGACTGTCATAGAAAGAAGTCATCTTTAACAGCGACAAACTTTGTTTCTCGAAGTTAGTTTCCACTAAAATTGTACCATTGTGTAATTTCCTAATGGAAAGTACAGGGCCCCCTGTTGCCAGTAATTGCCTTGATTACAAAGGGTGATACTTTTGATAGATCGTAATCCTTTTGCGTGTTTGAAAAAACTAAAAATTTGGGAGCTGGCAACTCAGATGGTTGTTGAGCAGTCCTCTCCTTTATCTTTTAAACAATTCTTTGTTTACACAGACTCATAAGACGAATCTGAATGATGTCTCTTTGTTAGTAAATCTGTTTTGCCGTTTTTTTTTTATCATGGGTGTGTTTGTCATCCGCATCGTGTTGGCGGAATCGGGCGAACTCGGTAAATGCATGCTCATCAGATCCCATTGAGATCACTTCCGAACCCCAGTTCCGTGAGGATCCCGAGCACTCTTTTGCCAGTCTGGAACTCGACACTACTGTGAGGAAGAATCCGACTTTCAATACCGCAAACACTTCCTGACCAAGAACCGAAGTGACTTGCCCCAGAACAAAAACCACGCATACTTCTGGGCAGAGCAAGCTCACATCAGCCTTTCCAAACCAAAGGTTGTCAAAACTCTGGTAGGTTCAGCACTCCCAACGCCAAATGGCTCTGCACAGTCAAAATCCTAAAAGAAGGTGAGAATAGAAATGTATGTATTGTTTAATGTATGTATGTAATGTAAGATACTCCACATATTGGCGTGGAGTATCTTGAAAACTTAAATTGCCTTGACAACATAATCAGTACTCCACGCCAATGGGTATAATCTTGGTGGTAAAATGAGAAAAGGAAAGCAGTAAGCCAATTTTAATGTAATAAGAGAAAATGAGGAAAGCACCACATTGAATAGGCTACTATATTTTCTTTTAAAAGTTTAATTTATATTTTTTTTAAACTCATATTTTCAACATTCCACGAGTAAATGTGTTATATATTTTTTTATTTTTTTTTGGTTTATTAAAGGCGAAAAACCTAGGTGGTTATCATTGCCTGGATAACGAGGAGCATTTGCATAATGCTCATACAATCAAACCAGCTATAAAATTAAACTTATAATTTACACACACTACAGACAGTACATGATAAAATAACAATGATAACAACAATAATTACACAATAACAACTTGTTACAGGGGTGTAAAGGGCCCTGTTACATAACAATGAATAAAACTCTAATTAAAATAACAAGTAATAAATCTAAACATGGTAATTAAATTACATAAATGTATGTTGTTTCAAATTTTTCCAATTACATTCAACCGATGGAGGAATGCTAACACCATATTAATGGTTTGGGAGTCATCACCCAGCATCCTCCGAATGCAACTTGGTAGGCAAAACCTCTTCCGAACATGTTTCAGCTTTTCACAATCTAAAAGTAGATGCTTAATTGAAAGGAGGTTTCAGCAGTAAGGACAAAGCGGCGGATCCCCCCGACGCATCAGAAACCCGTGGGTTAAACCAGAGTGGCCAATGCGTAGACGAGAAACCACCACTTCCTCTCGACAGCTTTGGCGGTTTGAGGATATCCATGGCCGAACGGTATCTTTAATTTGGCGGAGTTTATTTCCTTGTACTGCTACCCACTCTTCTTCCCACTGTCTAAACAGGGCTTGTTTCAAAAAGGACATATAGTCGGACGACATAACTTTATTCACGCTAGGCTGTAAGGAAGTGGCTTCCTTAGCAGCTAGGTCTGCTATAGTATTTCCTTGTATACCGGCGTGACCCGGAACACAGCAGAACGACACCCCCACGCCCCTCAGACGAAGTCTGTGCTTGGAGCACAGAATATCTTTGACCAAAGAGTTAGGAGAGTACATATTTTGAATGGACTCAAGTGCACTTCTTGAGTCTGAACATATAAGAAGGTGTACCGGTGTTGATAGAACAATATTGAGTGCCTTGAGTATTGCAAAAAGTTCTGCTGTATATACGGAAGAGGAAGATGGTAATCCATAAGTGAAGCTGTTTCCTGACAGAACAAAAGCGCATCCAACTCTATTGTCCAGTTTTGAACCATCAGTGAAAATAATATGACTTGATGGGTAACGTTTGCATATGGATATGAATTCCTGACGGTAAACAACATCAAGTGTAGTTTGTTTTAGATACCTAGACAATGAGAGATCGACATAAGGTTTTCTAATCGACCATGGAGCGACAAAACATGGTGTATTTTCATATATAGGAGGTAGTGCTACCCCCAGATTATTAAGGATACGGATGGTTCTGATTCCAAAGGGAGCAGTGGATTGTTTACAGAATTCGTACTGTGCTAATAATGGATTGTTAAATACAATATTATATGAAGGGTGCAAAGGTCTGGAGCGCAAAATACACATATATGACAGTTGTAGCTGTTGTCTCCGTCGCGAGAGCCATGGCTCACCCGTTTCAACAAGCAGACTACTAATGGGACTAGAACGAAAAGCTCCGGATGCTAGACGGAGAGCAGTGTTATGAACAGAATCAATCTTTTTAAGAACCGATAACCTAGCTGACGAATAGACTATGGACCCATAGTCAATTCGTGATCGAATAAGAGCTCGGTAAAAACGCAGCATGCAGGTTCTATCGGCTCCCCAATGAGAACCGCTTAAAACCTGTAACTATCTAAGATCTTGATGCAGCGTGATTTTAAATTTGCCACATGTGGGTTCCAAGAGAGTCTATGGTCGAATATAAGACCAAGAAATGTGACTGTGTTATCGGAGTGAAGTTGAGTTCCGTTTAGGTATAAAGTGGGACTAAAATGTTGTCTGCGACGAGTAAAAGCAATGCGTCTAGTTTTAGCAGCAGAAAACTTAAATCCTGTCTGATTGGACCATGTTTGTAATTTGTTGATCGTTAGTTGCAGTGTTCTTTCTGCGGTTGCCACGTTTCTGGTTGCCACATAAATGGCAAAATCATCAACAAAAAGAGAACAGTGGACAGGAAATCGGACATTAGCAGTGATGCTATTAATAGCAACTGCAAATAATGTGACACTAAGTACGCTGCCTTGAGGGACACCATTCTCTAAATAAAATCGATTTGATAAGGTGGATCCAAGACGCACCCTAAAATATCGATTAGATAGGAAATGTTTAATAAATGCTAGGATTCTCCCATGAATACCCCAAGATTGTAATGTATTTAGAATTCCTCTTCTCCAAGCCGTATCATATGCCTTTTCAAGATCAAAAACACCGCAACAAGTGTCTGACGAAGAAGAAAGGCATTTTGAATGGCCGACTCTAACAAAACCAGCTGATCGATAGATGATCTTCCCTGTCGGAAACCACACTGTTCTTTACAGATCAGTTGGTTACTTTCAAGGTACCATACAAGTCGCCGATTGACCATCTTTTCCACCAGTTTACATAGAACGCTGGTGAGAGAGATAGGACGATAACTACTTGGATCAGTTTTGTCTTTCCCTGGTTTTAATAGAGGAATTACTATGGCCTCCAACCAAGAATCAGGAAAGATATGCTCATCCCATATACGATTGTATATTTGGAGAAGAGTTGTTCTACCCGACTCTGGAAGGTGTTTAATCATAGAATATACGATATTATCGGGTCCGGGAGCTGAATCCGTAGCCGACAATAAGGCAGATTCCAATTCATCCATTGTAAATGGGTCATTCAACGGAGAATCCTGTGATATGCCAATAGTGAATGGCATAGCTTCTTGAGCGGTTTTATAACTACGAAAAGCATCGTTATACCCAGCTGTTGAAGAGAACCTAGAAAAGGATGAGCCCAAAATGCTTACAATTTTATGGCTGTCTGTGGTCAATATCCCATCCTGCTGCATCAGTCCAACCAAAGGAGCAGAGGAAACATGGCCACACACAGAACGTAACTTCTTCCACACTGTTGATGTGGGAGTCGTTCTGGTTATTGTGCCAATATAATGGGTCCAAGAATCTTTCCTGCTCTGCCTGAATATTCTGTGAGCTTTGGCATGCAAGATTTTATAATTTTCCAGATTTTCTCCTGTCGGTATTCGATTAAAAGTCCTTAGTGCTTTTCTTCGTAAGCGCAGAGCTTCTTTACATTTGTCTTTCCACCAAGGAACTGGTGGACGTTTTGGTCGTGTTGAAGTTTTTGGTATGTTATTTTCTGCTGCTGAAATAATGGAATCTGTAAACATATCAACTTTTTCATTTATAGAAATATGTTGATTATATTCCGGTAATGCAAATTGATTTGTAAAATCATTCCATAAGGCTTTGTATATTATCCATCGAGGTGTTCGGTTGTTTATAGAATAGGAGTCATTAAGGGAAATTTTTATAGGGGCATGGTCGCTGCCGTACAAATCTGACATCACTGTCCACTCAAATCTTGCAGCTAGCGAAGGACTACAGAATGACAAGTCTACGACCGTCCAACCTCCTGTCGAAGCTGCTAAGTGTGTTAACGATCCGTCATTAAGTAAACACAAATCTAAATCGGATCGTATCCTCTCAACGCAGATACCCCTTGGGCTTCAGGTCGGGATCCCCACGAATAGTGATGTGCGTTGAAATCGCCAAGTAACAGAATCGGAGCAGGTAATTGATATATTAAATCGATCAAGTCGTTTGATTGGACGGTATAGCTTGGTGGCAGGTATAGGCTGCATATGGTTAGTTTTATGGGAACAGCGACTCGAATTGCTACTGCTTGTAATGGTGTATCCAGATTTACGGGAACACCATCCACACAGTTGTGAGCGAGTATGGCTACACCACCTCTTGCTCTCTCCTCTGTAAAAAAATCTGACCTGAAGACGGAATACCCTCTTAAATGTAAAAAATGGGTATTATGGAGATGTGTCTCCTGGAGACAAACGAATAGAGGAGACGTGTCTCGCACAAGAACTTTCAGATCTTCCATGTGACTCCTAATACCATTTAAATTCCACTGAACCAAATTCTTATTTGGGATTGTGGACATAGATAATTAATGATAATATATTTCAACAGTACATATTATATACACAGAGAAATATAATAATATAGGGGAAAGTAGGGTAATTGTGCGCAGCGGGTAATTGTGCGCATCTCAATATTCACTATTTAGCCTGTTCTTAGCTGAGATCTGACTAGTGCTGCTTGTAGCGGAAGGTAGGTTAACCGCTAGTAAGGGACGGCATTCCCGCCATTAGCCTTGTTTACGTAGTGAGTGAAAGAAAAGGAAATCAACCTGTTACGAAGTTATTTCGTCCACTTAAGAATTAAGAAGGTACGTTTACAATTAATTATTTAGTAGAATATTCTTATTACAGGCTTAAACTACGTTTAATAACGCGTTATCTAGTGCAATGAGGTTTTTGATTAGCTTTGTCCTAGTGGTGTTAGGTTAAGAAATTAAGTTTCGAGACGCTTTGGGGTAATGGTACGCATTGGTGCGCATAATTCCCCCTTACACATTTAAATACGAAGCAATTTTAACCTAGTTTGTTTCGTCTATTGTTCTCAGATGCCGAGAAATTACATCAGAAAGACTGAGAAATGCAATTATTCTTCGGAAACTTTGAAAAAAGCTCTGTTTGCAATAAGAGTAGACGATAGAAAAATCAGGGAAGTTGGAAGAAGTTTTAACATTCCGGAATCTACCTTAACCCTAGATCCGGCAATGTTAACGAAAATAGATTTTTTGGCGTGTGCAATCATTTATTCAAAAATTCGCCAAAAATAGTAAATTAACCCCAATCCAAAAGTGTTTCATAGCTTTTTTGTAGAGAAAGGTTCAAAGAATTTGAATATGCCAGTAAAAAAATTATAGATGTAAAATTTAAAAAGTTATTAGCTCAAGAAACAAAAAATGTTCAGTTACGAAAAATAAAAGTTCAACTAGGGGACTTGAACGATTTTTTAAAAAAATTTTTTTCATTAAAAATTATGTTTAATTTATTCTGAACACAAATATATCAAATTTATGTTGAAAATGTCACTGCAACTATTTTTATTGATTTTTTAAAGTTAACACT
>JAGFPH010004474.1:29791-40476 GCA_018207615.1 Philaenus spumarius | reverse complement strand
GTTATAATTATGTTAAGTAAAGTAAAAGGTACAAAACAATTATGGGAAATAATTAACCACTTCAATGTTTTACAGTCGTTCAAAAATTAAAGAGAGGGGACCTTTACGGGACCTTTGGGTATATTAATTTTTTCGGCTTCTGGCAATTGGCAAATGTCTAGATGCCAACTTAGCCATAATCCTTTTAGGCATTGGAACGAGTTGAAGCTCATCTATTACTTTTAGAGTGGCTGTACAAAGCCGGATCGGGCAGCTAATTACCTATAAATTTACAAAAGCAAGTGATATGGTTAGAGAGACTGTACCATGACCTTCGATGGGATTCTGGAATGAACTTTCTGGCAATAATTCTGGAACTAGTCGTTCAATAATTAAAGAGGGGGGGACCTTTATGGGACACCCGGTATAGTTGTAGCTGTTGACTATTTTACTAAATGGTTAATAGCGCGGGATCTAAAAAATAATACAGCTCTGGCTACTGCTCTATTAAAAGTTTATCTACGAGGAGCTAATATGTCGTCATGGCTGTCCTGAAACAATCATATCTGATCAAGGATCAGAGTTTAATAACAGTTGAGGAACTTTCGTACTCACTGGCGTTAAACACCGAGTTACCAGGCCTTACAACCCCCTAGCTAATGGAATGTGGAGCGAGTAAACAGGACAATTAAAAATGCTATGCTTAAAGTTGTTCACGATCAAACAGAAGCTTGGCCTAGCTTCATCAAAATACTATCAGGTATTTTGTTTACCTTCAGGACAAATCTACAAAATCTACACTGCTCCTTACACAAATCTACAAAATTTTCCTCTTTTTATTTCTTATATGAGAGAAAAGTACGCATAAATATTTAAATTGAACGGGCAGACTATAATCATTAAAAATAAATCTAGGACATAATTATTTTTTAATAACGTCTCGCCCTCTTAAAATTATTTTGTATTACATACATAATCAATAAAATTAATCAATATAAATATTTGGTGTTATTATTTACTATCCAATAAATATACAATAAATTCGGGAAAAAATTTTTATTTACATAATTTTTCTTACAATTCCTGACAAAGGTTGTAACACATGTGCTCACTGACAGCAAGAATTATTTTAAAAAAAGGCGTAGGGTTGAAGTGGGGTAAGTGTAACCGGGGGGGCAAGTGTAACCTCGGCTTATCAGTCAACTGATAAGAGAATTTTGTTTGGGCCTAAATGCCATCATATTGTGTTCTCTGGACCTTGCTTTGTAGTTCTTAACCTTAAGAAACTAAATGAAACATGAAAAAGTGACAGTTTTAGAATGTTGAGTAAAAGCTTACATTCGACCTTTACATGCAAATTCGAAGGTTCAACTTGGACAATTTTTCATTTTTACATTTTTGAAGTAAATGTCATGGTTTTTGGTTTATAAACTAATGTTTGCATGAAGATTCAGATATCACTTCAAATTTATTATATTTCCTATGGTTTAGATTTTTCACCTGTGGTTACACTTGCCTCAGAAATTTTGCAGGTGGGGCAAGTGGAACCTTTCTTGTGGGGCAAGTGTAACCGGGGTGGTTACACTTGCCCCATTGAACTTTTTGTTATATTTATTTGATTTTACATTAAATAATGTAACTGTAATCAGAGTCTGATGTCTTCTTTTGACTTCTTTTGTTTTTAGGTTTAGTGAATGTGAAATAAGTTAGAAAAAAATGAATAAAAAACAATGATTAGGAATTATTTAAAAAACTTATCGAGGTGGTTCATACACCCAAGAGGCACTTCTAAATGCTATTAATGATATCAGCAAAGGTGAATGTACATTACATCAAGCCAGTGAGAAATATGAAATACCGTATTCCACCTTACAGAAACATATGAAAGGGTCTCGCAGTGTCAAGAGTAAGTCTCTCAGACGATCAACTGCAATTCCACAAGAAAAGGAGGAGCGACTGGCCAATAGCTTAAAAACATTAGAAAAGTGGGGATGGGGACTTAGCAGAAAAGAAGTAATGGAATTAGTAGGGAGCTATGTCAGAAGGAATAATATTAAAACCCCCTTCAAGGATGGGGTTCCAGGGAAGGACTGGTTTATCAATTTTAAACGTAGACAAAGGCTTTCTATAAAAAAGCCTCGAACTCTCGAGTTTGCCCGAAAAAAAGCTTGCTCAGACCCGTTCACAATTGAAGGGTATTTCGATATCCTTCACAAAACCCTAATTGATTTAAAATTAGAAGAAAAAACCAAAACAGATATTTAACATAGATGAAACCAGCTTCTCACTTGACCCAACAAAAACAAAAGTAGTATGCCAAACAAATACCCCATCATCGAGAGTTACAGCAGGACCCGCTCGCGAAAGTACTACAGTACTTATGGGTGGCAATGCAGCAGGTGAAAAGCTTCCTGCCCTGATTGTCTTCAAAGGAAAACATATTTGGGATACCTGGATGGCGCCACAAGAACAGGTAATACCTTCATCAAACACACCTAAAACGTGTTATGAAGCATCTGTTAATGGATGGATGGAATCCGACATCTTTTCTAATTACTTTAATAAATCGTTTTTGAAATTCTGTGGTACTGACAAACCTATAATTCTAATATATGATGGACACACTACACATATTGATGAGCATGTTATTGAATCTGCAATTAAGAACGACATACACATTATCAAACTCCCACCACATTCAAGTCACCTTCTCCAACCTATGGACTTAGCAGTTTTTAAAAGTTTAAAAAGTTCTTGGGACCAAAAGTTAACACGTTATCAACGGCAAAATCAGGGGACAATATACCTAAGCGTGACTTTTCAGTAATGTTAAAAAATCTATGGAAGGAAACATCTCCTGAATTGTTAAAGGCGGGATTTAAAAAGCTGGGATATATCCTTTTGACAGGGAAGTAATTGACAAGGATAAATATGATCCTGAGGCCTATAGAAGGTATGTAACTTTTAGAAATATGCCTACACAGGTTTCAGACACTGCTGACACAATGCCATCTCTAGCAAGCCTCCCCATTACTCAACCAGGATCTATTCACGCTAGGCTGTAAGGAAGTGGCTTTCTTAGCAGCTAGGTCTGCTATAGTATTTCCTTGTATACTGGCATGACCCAGAACCCAGCAGAACGAGACCCCCACACCCCTTAGACTAGACAAAGTCTGTGTGTGGACCAAAGGGTTAGGAGAGTACATATTTTGAATGGATTCAAGTGCACTTCTTGAATCTGAACATATAAGAAGGTGCTCCGGTATTGGTAGAACAATATTGAGTGCTTTGCGTATTGCAAAACGTTCTGCTGTATATACAGAAGGGGAACATGGTAATCCATAAGTGAAGCTGTTTCCTGACAGAACAAATGCGCATCCGACTCTATTGTCCAGTTTAGAACCATCAATGATTTTTCTTTTCTTTTTTTTTTTTTTGTTATAAAAGCTAAAAACCTAAGTGGTTATCATCGCCTGGATAACAAAGAGCATTCGCATAATGCTCATACGATCGCACACAGCTATAACCTTAAACTTTTAATTTACACACACTACAGACAATTCACGATTAAATAACAGGGATAACAACAATAATTACACATTAACAACTTGTCACAGGGCTGTAAAGGACCCTGTTACATAACAATGAATAAAACTCTAATTAAAATAACAAGTAATAAATCTAAACATGGTATGTAAGTTACGGAAGTAAATGTATATTGCTTTCAAATGTTTCCAATTACATTCAACCGATGGAGGAATGCTAACACCATATTATTGGTTTGGGAGTCATGTCCCAACATCCTTCAAATGCAATTTGGTAGGCAAAACCTCTTACGAACATTTTTTAGCTTTTCGCAATCTAAAAGGAGGTGTTTAATTGAGAGGAGTGTAAGGACAAAGAAGCGGATCCCCCGACGCATCAGAAACCCGTGGGTTAACCCAGAGTGGCCAATGCGTAGACGAGAAACCACCACTTCCTCTCAACGGCTTTGGCGGTTTGAGGATATCCATGGCCAAACGGTATCTTTAATTTGACAGGGTTTATTTCCTTGTACTGCTACCCACTCTTCTTCCCACTGTCTAAACAGGGCTTGTTTTAAAAAGGACATATAGTCAGACGACATAACATTATTCACGCTAGGCTGTAAGGAAGTGGCTACCTTAACCCTTTCACTACTACTGGGACATATATGTCCCAGAGAGAAATAAAAAAAATATATCATGTTTTTATAATAATGTTGGAGGGAAATTTTGTTAATCATAATAAAGTAGGGTATTTTAGGTTTTTTATGTTGGTACCTGACATTTCTGTAGTGTCAGCTGTCCTAGTAATAGCCTTCTCAATTGGACCATGTTGTTGAAATAATCTCTCATATTTGTGGTTATGTTTATGTAATATCTGCAAATGTTTTCTAAATAAATTATTAAGCATTTTAGTGTGTTAGTTAACTATAGTAATCAATGTGTTAGTGTAAAAATATAAGTATTCTTTTTAATAATTGACTATTTCACTGTGATTTTGGAACAATATTGTTGTGTTTTTACTCTGGGAAATATATGTCCCAATAGTATAGGACACTGAGACATGTATGTCCCATTAGTATAGAAACAACCATGGGTGACAATTTATATTCCAGTGAAATTGACAGGGAATTGGAAGAACCAATATCTGAACTAAGTGAATTATTTTATGATAGTGACCAAGACCCGGAGTATGTGCCATCTGATGACTCTAGAAGTGAACAAGGTAATGATAATTTATTTTTTGACAGTGAAATTGATGAAGCCTTACTCGATAATACTGATACTGATCAAAGTCCTGAGGCTTCTCAGCTCCAGACAAGTGATGACGCTATGCCAGGTTCTTCAAAATCTAAAAAGAACGAAAATGTAATTTATTGGAAAGAAGTAACTGACACTTTTTCGCCCAGGAAATCAAAGCCACAAAAAAGTCGTACTATTGTTTTAGCAAACATCGACAGAGGCTCTTCTGAATTAGATTGTTTTCTTCAAGTTTTTCCCAAAAGTCTGTTTATGTTTATTTCCTATTGTACTAATGAAAGGTTACAAATCTTGCAAAGTAAGAAAAAGAAAAATATTGTAATGACAAGCTTTCATGATGTTATGGCCGTGACAGGTTGCATTCTTGTAATGTGTTACAATAAACTGCCTAGCCTTTCTGATTATTGGTCTTCTCATGAGTCAATGGGAAACAAAGCTATAAAACAGGCTATATCAAGGGACAGATTTCAGTTACTGATTTCAAAATTATACTTCAACAAGCCCGAACCACCTGAAAATCCTTCAAAAACGTACTATGTTGATGAACTTGTGTCATGTCTCAAATTTACTTTTACTAATTCCAGAAGTGAAGGGAGTTACCAGAGCATAGATGAATCTATGGCAAAGTTCAAAGGTAGATCGGCACTAAAGCAATATCTGCCTTTAAAACCCATAAAAAGGGGAATAAAAATTTGGGAAAGATGTGATGCAGAAACTGGATATTGCTACGATTTCAATGTTTACTCTGGGAGAGAAACAGAAGAAGTTACTGGTACATTAGGCGAGAGAGTTGTAGAAAAGCTTTCATCTACAATTCGAGGAGGTAAAAATAAAGTTAGCCTGTCCTTTGATCGTTTTTTTACTTCTATAAATTTACTAAACACTGCTAATTACCCCTGCATTGGTACTTGTATTGCTAACAGAAAAAACATGCCAAAGTTTGAAAAAAAACTTGAAAAAGGTGAGTTTGACTTCTTGTGTAATGATTTTGGAGTCCTAGCTGCTAGATGGAAAGATTCAAAAGAATTTGTTGTTGTTAGTAACTTTCATAGTAATACGGAAACTGAAGTACAGAGGATGCAGAAAAGTGGTGAAAGAAAGAATGTTCCAAGCCCTGAGTGAACTGCTTTTTATAATTCAACCATGGGAGCACGACCTGGTGATTAAAGAGCTAGATCGTTTAAGAAATCAGAAATCACTTAAATTCAATTACGACTCTTTGAAAACTGTTGACGGCCTCATAATTGTGTATCACAACATCAATTCTTTGAAAACCAAAATTAATTGCTTGAAAAGCGACGGATGGTATTACAGAGCAAGCATTTTGATATTTTCCGAAACCCTGTTGAAGGAGAATGATGTAATAAGCTTTGATGGTTACAATGAACTATTTAGAGTTAACAAACGTTCGACATCAAGGGGGGTTAAAATCTATGCCAAAGAGGATTTACTCATCAAGTTAATACGTAATACCAATGTAAGTGATACTAAAAGTCACATGGACTTGGTTTTGTTTCAAGTCAAGGATTACTTTGTTCTCACCGGATATAAGTCCCCTTCATTCAACCCTGAACTATTTGAAAGGAATGTCAGAACAATGTTGACGAGTGTTAATGAAGGTAGCAATACACTAGTGATAGGAGATTTCAATTTTGATGCACTAAACAGGTCAAGATTACTTTTTTTAGAAAGTCTCAATTTTTCAAGTAAGCTTGGTAAAACTTCATTCACGACAAAGAACAATACACAGATTGACATTGTTTTATCAAATTTTGATTTGTATGCTGGGGTCTATGAGACGTATTTTTCAGACCACAGACCCATTTTTGCAGTTTTAAATGCAGCTGAAAGAAATGGGCAAATGGATCTACATTCAATGATCACTGAATCACTTTCGCCAACATTGTCCAAGATTCGAATAGAGGAAAAATCCTCCAAACCACCATTGGCCAGAAAATTAAGTTATACTTGTGATAGTGTCATGGAAATCAGTGATGAAGAATCCTTACAGATGGATACCGATCATCTCGTGGCCATTTCAGCAGCACCTATCCAGCCTGAATATCGCAGAATTTTGAATCAAAATTACTATTTACAGGATGACGACATCTTACTGTTTCATAACATTGTCGCGACCAACACATCTTTTAAACCACAATCTACGCTTTTGGTTCAGTTACCTGAAAATATTGAGCCTAGAGTCGGTCTTCCAAACTTGCAAATATTATATCACGGCCTATCAAAAGCTAAGAGGTCAGTCGGTCATTGGTTGTGTACATATTATGATGGCCACGTTAATCATATTTACGATAGCATTAATGCAGGGAAACTCCACGAAGATTGCATTACTTATCTGAGTAGGTTGTACCCGGGAGTAAAAAATGAAACTCATTTAGTTCAGCCCCAACCAAACTCATACGACTGTGGGTTGTTTGCTATTGCTTTCGCCACCTCACTTTGCTTTGGCGAGGACCCTGCTCTTTATGAATATGACTGCAAGGCTATGAGAAGTCATTTGGTGGAAAATATTTTGAGTAGTAACTGTTTGGTTCGTTTTCCTATTTTGGAATTTCCGTGAAATGTTTTTCTTCAATAAATTATTGTTTCTTCCAGTCAGCCTACACATAGATATATTTAAAAAAATGTCACTAAATACTTATTTCTACAGCTTCATTTTCAATGTTTTTAGCCAGTTTTTTCTTATTTTGTAATCATTCAAATATAGTTCAGAGGTGACCTCAAGATATGCCTCAAATGGTTATAAACAAAGGCATGAGATATCAACTTATCCCCCAACAGCTTATCCTCTGGCCGGTTTGGTTCTTTTAGCCATCAAACTCTTCTCTTCATTCATTTAAACAAAATCACTAAATACTTATTTCTACAGTTTCATTTTCTATGTTTTTAGCCAGTTTTTTTCTTCAAATTCAAATTTAGTTCAGAGGTGGTGACATCAAGATATGCCTCAAATGGTTATATACAAAGGCATGAGATATTAGCTTATCCCACAACAGCCTCTCTCCTCTGGCCAGTTTGGTTATTTTAGCCATCAAACTCTTCTCTTCATTCCTGTCTATCCACACTCAGAATTTCTCCATTTCACGAATTTTACTCCCATGGTATTTTTCTTTGCAACCTAATCTCTTTCAGTCATCTTTACACTTCTCTCAACTATGGTTGGTCAGATTTTCTCTCTCTGATTACTGCCTCCTCCTGCTTATGCAGCTACCTGCCTCGCATTTTCCTCAATCAAACCTTATAAAAACCATCCTTGTATACTTTGTCATCTACAACATGTCTCCAAAGCCTTTCTCGTCCACAAGATACCCTTCTTCACCCCACCCCAGAAGAACTCTTATACTCTATGTCAACGATCAATGCCAATCCAAATCAACTTTTCAAGAAATAACAAGTTGTTTTTCTCTTTATATAAAATAGAACCTAGTTTTTCTCTAAAAACTGCATGACTACTAACAAAAGGCTACCATAAACTTCTTGATCTGATTTCAGGTAATCGATATACAATAATTCCGCTTTAGACGAACGTAAATAGTGTACAAATCTATAAAAACATGGTCCATCGTAAGCCGAATTGAGTTGCAATCAATAAATCTTTAATGAAATTTACAATTTTAATTAAAAAATTACGGAAAACTTGGAACAAAATGGATTAGATCAACACCAAATTGTCAGGTGAGGACATAGTTCTTTTAAAGGAAGCCAACCTACCATATCTTACTTGGCCCTTGGAAAAATAGAAGCAACATCAACTATTGAGGATGAAATTGTGCGCATCGCTCAAGTTCTGACTAAACACGGATTTTTCACAAGACCAGTTGTAAAATTATGTCCTTTACTTCAAGACGAGTAGCGTTCAGACAACTTAAGTTGAACGCCTAAATTCAAGAGCAATTTTTATTTTAGTTTTTTTTTTCTCATCAATCATTGTATTTTTGTTTAGACAAAGACTGTCTAATAAGCCTATTATACTTTTGTTTGGGCAAGATTGTCTACTTATATTATTTTATATTGTACTAAATGTTATTTGTCAGCAAATAATAATAATAACATGACTGAGATTGATTTTATTTTTATTTTTGTGTCAGTATGCATAAGTCAGTTGATTAAATTCTATTCCAGTTGGCAGTTTCTACCCCTTAGGGAATAGAAACTGCTTCTATTCGTAACTGTCAGCTGTTCGGCATGGTATGCTGCAGGTTTGTTTATCTAAGGCTACAGGGATACTTACCCTATACTAGGTAAGGTAAGTATTGTGATCGACCCAAAAATTCGATGTCGAGTTTTCATCATATTTTTACGTTTCAAGGCCCACTGAGTCCAAAAAATACATTTTTGGCAATTGGTCTGTCTGTGTGTCTGTTTGTGTGTGTGTGCGGAGTGCACAGGGCAAACGCCTGGACGGATCGAGCTGAAATTTACAGAATATCTTCAACCACAAAAACAATTTAAACCATGTGAATTTGAAGCAAATCGGAGGTGGTGTCTCACCGGGGGAGCAGTTTTTAGCACCTTTTTGGTATTTACTACAAAATCTCTCTAACGATTTTGATTTAACTTTGCTATCATACTCTACTAAGATCCCCTTAACACACTATGTACGCCATATACCCTTAAAAATTCGTTGAAAAAGTTATTACAATAAGGCAAGTTATTTTGTTTTTATCTCCGAAATGGATGATCCTATCAATTTGAAAATGGTCTCATTCGATTTAGCGTCTAATCAATAATGTCAAAATCGATACCCCACTCAACTTTTTCCATTTTTTCAAAAATTGACCCCAAAAAACTCCATTTTGGGAGAAAAAATTACTTTTTTTAAACTAGCCGTGTTTGGTATCAAACTTGTCATTTTGGGGGTGAGAAATCGATTGAGACCAAAATCAGGTCCGTGGGATTAACCGTTTTGAAGTCAGTACCGCTTTCTTCGAAACGGATACTCATATTAACTCGAAAATGGTATCATCAATCTCTCGCTCGAGAAATTTGATAATTGATACAGCATCTATTTTGGTAAGGAAAGTTGTGTGATGTGCACACCAGATGTTTGTTGTTATAATTTTTCTGCAATAGCTTCAAATTTAAGGTAAGATCTGTACCACACTGTAAAATATTTTCTCTGCTATTCAGTTATCTTGTTATATGAGACAAACAAATTGATTTATTGAGTTATTATGAGTATTATGCATTCCTAAGGACTACTAGGAATGGTCTAGGCTACGTGTTGGCTGATTTTCTTTTAATGGCGGCTGTCGGGGAGGTGTGGCATCTCTCCCGTATGAATCGGGAGAGATGCCACACGCCGATTCAGGGATACATGCCACACATTTTTACTCATTAATTTACAATGCTTACTATTAAAAAAAAGTTTGTCTTAGTTCCTACACAAAATATTAACCAAATTTAATAATTTATTGAAAAATATATTTACAAATAAAAATCTTTCAATTTATTTTTATTTTATTTATGAATTGGCTTAAAAGCTCTTATTAGACCACTATGATTAGTATTTTTTACTCAATTTGAATTTAGGGAAATGAACATTTATTTATTTTTATCGATAAGCAGTAAAATGCCAACTGAGTACAAGAGAAAAACCGGAGTAAAACCACGTGGCCAGTGGACCATAGATCAATTACAGGAAGCAATAACAAGGTATAGAGCTGGAGAAATAGGACTAAGGGAAGCTCAGCGGTACTACGGTGTCCCCGCAAGGACCATAAAGAGGAGAATGGATTCTGACAAATTTACCGTTTTGGGACAAGGCCCACCATGTAAGTTAATGTGCAATTTTAATTTAGCCTGTATAGTCTACCTTTTATGGTCCCATGGTGCACACTTATAAACTACTTTTCGTACCACCACTAGGTCCTCCTACTACTGGAGTAGATGAGTCATTTCCTT
>JAGFPH010004474.1:12285-23681 GCA_018207615.1 Philaenus spumarius | reverse complement strand
GCATTCAATGAAACATTGTTACAGATGCCAAGACCGTAGCAACAAATTATTTGTAAATGCTTTCACTACTGACATTCAATGTAATATAGCTACAGAAGTCAAGACAATGGCAACAAATTACTTGTAATGCTCTCACTGCTGGCATTCAATGAAACATTGTTACAGATGCCAAGACCGTAGGCTAATTATAACTTTATATCGACTTCTTTGCATGCTAATTGAAATATGCAAGTTACTTGAGATTCTAATAGCAGAAAGACTAAACGATGCAATTAATAGTTCTGGAGGTGTAAGTGAAAGACAGTTCGGGTTCCGAAAAGGCTTCTGTATGGTGGATGCAATAAGAATGGTCAAAGATCTTGCAAAGAAAGCTAAGGTTGGGAACTACAGAGGCAGCGGCTGCTGTGCTATGGCTGCACTGGACATCCAAAATGCATTTAATAGTTCACCATGGATAGGAATAATTGAGGAACTAGAGATAAGAGGTATCCCAAAATATCTTGTAAGGATTGTTATGAGCTACCTGGACAGCAGAAAGTTGTTAGTTGGAGAGAGTGAACGGACGGACATATTGTGTGGAGTTCCGCATGGCTCTGTCCTAGGACCCTTGCTCTGGAACATCTATTATGGTGGAGTTCTTTAGCTTAATTATCCTGAAAGAGTGGAGCTAGTTGGGTATGCAGATTACCTCGCAGTTGTAACTAGAGCCAAATGACGATTGGAATTGGAGATGGCTCTAACAAATAGCATATATTGGATTAACAAGTGGCTAAAAGAAAAGAAATTGTAGCTGGCACCTCACAAAACAGAAATTATCCTCCTGATGGCGAAGAGGAATTTACAAACCCTAGAAGTGCAGGTGGGTAATCTAGATGTCGGTGCAAATAACTCACTAAAGTACTTAGGAGTGATATTTGACAGGAATATGACTAAAAAGGAGGATATTATCAGCACTGTGACAAAGGCAGAGAAAACAGTTAAAGCTCTGGAGTGCATCATGCATAATACATCTGGCCCTAGGGCAGGTAAGAGGAAAGTAATGATGAATGCGGCCTATTCGGTAATACTCTATACGCCACCTAGATGGCATGAAGTGCTCAAATTCAAAACATTCAAGGGAATATTAGAAAAACTCCAAAGACGAATAGCCCTCAGGTGCATAAGTGCATATAGGACAGTCTCAATGAACGTGACTGTTGTATTGGCAGGAGTGCCCCCTCATAGACATGTTCATTGAGGAGAGAGCTAGAATAGTTCGAGGCGACAACCTCTGCCGAAAAATCATTAGAAAGGATTTATTGAAGAAATGGCAGCTTAAGTTTTACTAAGAGGCTCATCCCAGATATAGTCAGCTGGATAAACAGGAAATATGGACAGGTGGACTACTACATCACACAGATGCTGACAGTCCATGGGGAGTTTGGCCAATACCTCCACAGGTTTAAACGTAGAGAAGATCCTGGATGTGTTTACTGCAGGAAAATTGACGCTGTTGAACATACATTGTTTGAGAGTAAAAGATGGGACGCTGACAGAGAAGAGCTGTTTTAACATATGAGTAGCAACAGTACTTGGAGGAGATAGACTAATCCACAGGATGCTGGAAGGTGAAAGCGCATGGCAAGGAGGTGCAAAATGCATCAGAAGCATTACGAGCCAGAAGGAAGAAGAATATAGGATCAAAGTAGCAGATAACAGCCTACAAGGAGTGAGGAGGTAGTTTTAGCCAGTAGGAGTCCGGCACTACATATGAAGTAGCAGGGTGTCCATGATGGATTTCCCCTCCTCAAAAATGATGTAAGATTATAGACACAAGTAGCCTAATTTCTGATGTAATGTGTTTAATAATCCCATTATACTAAAGGATAAAAACAGACCGTCTACAGTCATCAAGACAGTGGTAACAAATTACTTGTAAATCCTTTCACTGCTGACATTCAATGTATCATAGCTGCAGACATCAAGCCAATGGCAACAAATTACTTGTAAATGCTTTCACTGCTGACATTCAATGTAACATAGCTACAGACGTCAAGACAATGGCAACAAATTACTTGAAAATGCTTTCACTGCTGACATTCAATGTAACATAGCTACAGACATCAAGACAATGGCAACAAATTACATATAAATGCTTTCACTACTGACATTCAATGTAACATAGCTACAAACGTCAAAACAATGGCAACAAATTACTTGTAAATGCTTTCACTGCTGACATTCAATGTAACATACCTACAGATGTCAAGACAATGGCAAGTACAAATCTTTAATTAAAGTATTACATTCTGAATGACTTTCAGCGCATATTTAAGGCTATGAAGTTTTACACATGTAGTCATTATTAATTATATAAATGTTGTATTCCTACATTTTTGAAAATACTTTATACTAATATTTTATTAATTATAGGAAAAATATAACATCCGGATTGATGTTCTTTGAAAGGTCTGTAGATAGTGTAGATCAGGCTTAAGGCTAAGTTCAGAGTGCCTAAATGTTTTTTTGAGCGCCTATTACTATTTTTAGAAGATTCAATACAAAATCAATGTAGGTTTAATAAAATGGTCTAATTGTGTATATGTTTAACCCTCTATCTGGCAAAGAGTAGCTGAGCTACTCTTTTAAAGCGTTTCTGTACTGGCAAAGAATAGCTGAGCTACTCTTTTAACAAGCATATTTTAAATCGAAGTTTGAGCATCTAAGGTAATACTAAAATAGGTCATATTATATATGATTGTATTCAGAACATTCTAAAGTTTAATTTGGTATATTGTTTATTACATTATGACACATAATAAACACGTAAAAACTATACAAAGTCACGAAAGAAATGTTGGAATGACATTAACTTCATTTGATGCGAGAGAACACGAAAAAAATGCTCACTTTCCCACTCAAGTTTTGATGGGTAAATTTCGTTTTGGAATAATTTTGATTATATCACTGCATAGGTCATATCTTCTACTTTAAAAATCTTTTTTCTGATTGTCAATGCCTTTTACCAATGTATAGTTACAAATATTTATGTAAAGCCAGTTTTTATACGATAAAATAGACTATATAAGTATCGATTAGTTTTCAGCAATTATCTATTAGTAATATTGTGTTGGTAAGTAAGTGCTGTATACCAATCGATTCGTATTGAAATTATCTTTAAATTGACATAAGTATCGATATGGATTGATCAGTCCTTCGTTGTTACAAAACGCTGTAAAGTTGTTGCATTTTTAGTTTTTCCGCTTTTGTTCCGACTTAGCCTAGATATTTTAGTCAGACTACTTGTCATAGTTAACCCACTCTTTTTCCAGTTTTTTTAGACTGAAACTGTAAATTTGTCTATACTGTGATAGCCTACTTACCAAATAATATGTGTATTATATGTTAGTCTAAGTAAGGCCTCATTTTCAGCGTTTTTGGAAACATATTTTGTGTTTTCCTGATCTAGGCTAAATTGCTAAAGTTTGCTATTAGCCTCCTGACCATATTGTAGTTTCTAGAAGACATTTTTTTTTCCTTTTTACTAAATAATTTGTGTATAATATTTTTTGTGTATTTAGAACAAAATTAGGCTTAATTTTATGTCTTTTTGTAAATATTTTTTGTTTTTTTGTCAACATGGCTAAAATTTAGAATACGCCTCCGTACCATATTTTATTTTCTAGAAGAAAATTTTTTTCCTACTATTTAATTAATTTGTACATTACATTTTTGAATGTTCATAACAAGATTAGGCCTCTTTGTGATGCCTTTTTGCAAACATATTTGTGTTTTTATGAAATGTTTTACTCGTAGAAAAACAAATTCTAGTTTATAGAAGACAATATATATATATATATATGGTACCCCAAAAATGTACACTTGAAGTGATCTTTGTAGGATATATTATCCTTTATAGTATAATATAGTTTAGAAACACTAATTATGAATATTGACATTTTTATAAATGTTTTAATACTAGAAGGTAATTTTCTGCAAATTTCCCAAAAATTACTATTTTATTTCCCATAAACGTATTTTTTTTAAACTTTTTTTATTGTTTCTTGTAGAAAATTAGTTTGTCTACATTTTGTATATCTTAGATTTACTATGCAATTTTTTTTTACATTTTTCCAAAGAGCCAACTTTTGACATTTCAATTTACCAAAATAGTTTTTTTTCTATTTGTGACGCAATTAATGTTTGTATGGTAATTGTTCAAAAAAATCAAGTACACAGAAATGTTCTATGTACTTTTCTGAACACGAAAATGTATAATAGTATATATATTAGGGATGTGTCGATTCTCGATACCGATTCTCGATACCACCGATACTTTAGCTTTGGTATCGGTATCGAGAATCGATAGTCGAAACTCCATACCGATTACCGATACCACGAGATACTCAGTTGTCAGAACTGCCCGTTCTCGTAAAGACTCCGTGAATGTAATCTCCGGTATTTGCAATCGCATTCTCTGTATTTAAACTCAATTCAGCATTTTACAATAAATATCAGTAGGGAAAATGTAAAACATTATTAATTTTATGTACCTAAGTGGACATTTTCCCCAGTAAAATGTTTTAGGCAAATGTTTCCTTTCATAAGTAAACGCTTCTTGTTTTATTTTTATTCATGCGTAGGCTGTTATTTGTACACAAGAAGTCTAGAGTAGGCTCAAGGTCAAACACTTATGGATTCGTTTGTTATCGTGTCTGTCTATAGAATTAGGGTGTGTCTATTGTGAAGAAAAATAACACATTTTATAGATCGGTAACAAAAGTATTTAAACTTTAAAGTAATAATTTTATTTGTTTGAAGTCGGGTAAAACTTGTTGGGACTTACGTTACCCATGATTTATGATTTTTATGGGAGTCCGGACGGAATTCCTTTGTTTTACTTTTTATTTAGAGATGGGTCGGTTCCATTTTTTTTTTTTGGTTCCCTGTTCTAGAGTCAAATCGGTTCTATTTATTATTCAAGGAATTTAACAAGAATTTAAAAATAAAGTATAAGATTTAATTTGAATACTGAAATGATTAAGTATGTTATGTACAGATAATTAAATACAAGTATTCAGCTAAGTTAAATTACAGACAAAAGTCCATCACTTTCAACGTCTATTATAAAATATTGCCACACTTCGATGTCATTGCTGAATAGACTAGCCTACTCCGGTTAAGTTTCCACATATCCTCAACTAACTAAACTTAATCAAATTAATATGTTAATTCAGTATAGTGTCGATTATCCGAAAGCGGAAATGTACTGTAAATAAATAAGTACATTACAGTACTGCACGTAATCCCGAATTTAAAGGTTTTTACGTTTTTACTCGCATAATCAGCCGAGTTGTACAATTCAGGGAGTTTGGGCGCTCAACGGAACAGCGGCGGCTGTTGAGTCAGCCGAGCGCTTGGCAGCCCTTCGTAAGTGAGTAGGCCTGCACAATTTAATTACCCGAACAAATCGACGCAAAATTTAAATTTAATAAAAAAAAACCAATAAAACACTGCACTAAAACTGAATACTGTAAGTATTTACACACAGCGTTATTAACTTGATATTACAGTACTTTGTTCTAACAAGTTGTTCAGACTTCGGCGGGACTAAACGGACGCAGTCGAATCAAATTTTCGATGATTGAAGTTCTGATTATTTCTGAACTTATCCGAATTGAACGTTCAGAAACAAAACATATGATATTCCGAGTAACGCAATCCTAGTCAGTCGTAAACAAAATTACTCCGAATAATAAAAAACTTGTTTTATTTTAAATTGCAACGCATTCTGCTATTTCGTTACTGAAACTCTCACGTGTTTTTCATTGGACTAGGTTAATTGTATTTTCTTATGCGGACATTAGATTGTTTTCGGGAGTAGGTTTTTTCACGGACATACGCTGTTGTATATTAAATTGCGTTTGAATGCCGCGTTTTATAAAATTAGAGCTAATAATATTCGGACGTCGTATTCTTTTGCGGACATTCGTCATTTTATTTTTAATAACATTTCACCAATGGTAGTTCATAAAATTGGAACTAATTATATTCGGGCATCGATTTTTTGCGGGCATTTACTGTGGTACTTAAATTGTTTTTAACGCCGGCGTTTTTTAAAATTAGCGCTAATAATATTCGGACATCGTATTCTTTGCGGACATTCGTCATTTTATTTATTTTTTTTTTCGCTGTTTTTTGTTTTTTTAGGTATCGGTATCGGGAATCGAGAATCGATTTTTCAAAGTATCGGTATCGGTATCGAGAATCGAAAAATCTGGTATCGACACATCCCTAATATATATATATATATACTTTACTAAAATGAATTAGATTATACAGGTGTTTAAATGACAATGTGTTCAAGTAGTAAAAACGTGCCTGCCAGTATAGAAATTTCTAACTGCCAGATGGAGGGTTAAAATATGAATGTGTCTGACAAGTTAAAAATATGTCTTACCTAGGCCTACAAAATGTGTTTTTCCATCTTATCTTTTACAACCACTTTACTTTTTCAAAGTAAAAAATATTTAAATATTTTTACCAGATTTCGTAATTAAAAGTACAGCCTAAAGCAGACATAAATATTTATTATTTTTAAATAATTAATTATAAAGTTAACTTAACCCTCCTCGTGCCAGACTGCCAAAAGTGACATTCTCTCAAGGGCAAAATGCAACCAATTCTCGAACCCAGGCCTGCAGAATATGTCCGAACGCCCGAACGAGGTTCGGGGGAAATTGGGCCTGGGCTGGGGAAATTTTGGCCGGGGAAAAATCCAACAAAAATAAGGAAAATTTAATTATTTTGGAGAAAAATAGATAAGGAATGAATGGGAACAAAGATCAGCTTAATCGCTTTGTATGATACATATACAAACACACACACACACAATGTGTGTTGTCTGCTCTCTGTTGCAAGTCGGACAGGGTTCCTATTTAATTTTCACTGCACAAAATATCGTACGGTGGAGCCGCGATACAACATTAATCTTCACCGCACAAAATATCGTACGGCCGAGCCGCCGATACGATATTTTTCTGCCGTTTGATAAATGGCAGTTTTCTGATTCTTGACGGGCGTTCAAATACATTCGTTAAATATTAATTACAATTAAATCATATTAAACCAAATTATACGATACTTAATGTATAGGTATTAATTACCGATGTTTTTTAATTTTCTTTTACCGAATTTCGAAATCAGTCTTTATCAGTAAAAGGCGTACAATGTGATGTGCGTACTAATTTTTTATTACGTCGGCTTGCATTAAAATGCCGAAGTATTGAAAAAATGCGATGATTTTTTGTGTGTCAGTTTTCCTGTATACATGGTATAAGCACTCACAGACGTTGTAGAAAACTTCTGTTGGTACACAAACCTTCGTAATTTTATTGCGGAGAGTTGAAAAGCTTCTGAGCTTTCTAGCGTGAGGCGGAGCGCGTCAAGGTCACATTTTTGGGTCAAAATTTTGAAAATATTGGGTCAAAATTATGTAAATTCAGTGTGGGGCTATCGTTTTATATGTTTTTGGGTAAAAAAAAAAACGATTTTGCGAGTTAAAAATCCGTAGCGCGTCGGAGTCACGTTTTTGGATCAACATTTTGAAAATTCAGTGTGGGGTATCGTTTTGTATGCTTTTGGGTACGGGAAAACCAATGTTAGACATTTAAAAGTCGTAGCGCGTCGGGATCACGTTTTTGAATCAAAATTCAGTGTGGGTTATCATTTTATATGTTTTTGGGTACGGGAAAACCGATTTTGACAGTTAAAAAGTCGTAGCGCGTCGGTGTCTTGTTTTTGGTTCAACGTTTTGAAAATACAGAGTGGGATAACGTTTTATTTGTTTTTGGGTACGGGAAAACCAATGTTGACAGTTAACAAATCGTAGCGCGTCGGGATCATGTTTTTGAATCAAAATTCATTGTGTGGTATCGTTTTATATCTTTTTGGGTACGGGAAAACCGATTTTGACAGTTAAAAAGTTGTAGCGAGTCGGGATCACGTTTTTTGATCAAAATTTTTAAAATACAGTGTGGGGTAACGTTTTATTTGTTTTTGGGTACGGGAAAACCGATGTTGACAGTAAAAAATCGTAGCACGTCGGGGTCTCGTTTTTGGATCAACATTTTTAAATACAATGAGGGGAAAGGTTTTTTTTGGGGGGGGGGATGGGAGAACTGATTTTGACAGTTAAAAAGTCGTAGCGTGTCGGGATCACTTATTTTTTTAACTAAATGTAACAAATGAAAAGTAATTGTTAAGTTTAATTTTCTTTCAATTGGTGTGATCTGTCCAGACGATTATCAGTAGTGACTGTGGTAGGTAATTCGGTAATTGACTTGGAACTAATTAAACATAACATTTAACTTTGTTTTAACCACTAAAGTATTAGGCCCGTGTTACACTCTAAAATATTTTGTAAAATATGTTTTATAAAAGATGGCATCCACCTATTATAAAAGATTTGAAAAGTTATTCTCTTTTATAAAACATTTTGGATTTGCACTAAAAGGTAAAAATGTACCGGTATCTAACATTTTATAAAAGGTAAAATGCCAACCTCTTAACCCTCAACAGGTACGGTGCGGGTCGGATGCGACCCGGGCGATATTTACTTTGCCCCCCTCTCTCCCCACCACTGTTCAGGAGGGTGAGATTACCAGATACCCTATGAGTCAATTCTGTGGTTGCTGCCCTAGCAGTAGTGTCCACCTGGTGCGTGACCTTGGCCTTATCATATCCATTGTTTGTGCGTGTGCGCCCATTTCGGGTCGGATACGACCCGACCATACCTACAACGTTACTACTTTTAGTGAACTTATTTCCAATATTTTTTTATTTGTATCACCAAAATGGCTTCTAAACAAGTGTACAGTAAACCTGAAGAGATATTGGAAGAATAATTACTTCAGAACGAGGATTCAGCAGACAGTGGTGAAGATTCTGGGAAAGAAGATGGAACAACCCACCCAGCACCACAAGACACAAATCAACCAAAAAAACGAATAAGATGTTCTCTGTGTAATCCTTCAAAAGACAGAAAAAGAAATGAATTTTGTGCTAAATGTGGTTTTTTCGTGTTGGGGAGCACAAAACAGTTATATGTTCAAAATGTTTGATTGACAACATCAGTAAAGATTCGATGTAAATATTATAATTATTGAGCTTCAAACATATGACATGTTAATAATGTATATAATTTTTTTTTCACTCAACAATGAGTTATTATTGGTATTTTTTCTTGTAAAAATATATAATCTTATATATAAAATGTTTTTTGTTTATATTTTTACCATAAATGCACCTAATTATGCTCGGGTCGGAAACGACCCAACCGTACCTTGTATGCCACTCAAAACCACCGTACCGGTAGAGGGTTAAATTTTATAAAAGAAATGTTATAAAAGAAATATATTATAAAAGATAGCCCATTACACTATCAAAGATCTTTTATGAAACATATTTTTTAAATTATTTTACAGTGTAATATGGGCCATAGGCCTACTTTTAAACATAATAAAATAGCAATAATCAAGTTGTATTTTTTTGTTTTAAACCTTTTGGAACCATCTGAAGATATTTCACTGTAGATATATAATTTCACCGTAGTTAATTAAGTAAAAATAGCTATTATTTTTTTGAAGATTTATATTGGAATTTATAATGAATATAATAAAAGTTATTAAAACATAAGGTCAATAAATATGTTGAAATAAATAAACAAACTGTGTTAAAGTCTGGCGCATCTGTAGCGAATAGCGATCTATTTTGGGGAAATTTTTAGGGGAAAAAGTGTGTTCTGGGGAAATTTTGTGTGCTAAAACATTTTCTGCACCCCTGCTCGAACCTATGCAAGAATTTGCATAAATAGCTCCAGAAACAAAAAATGTTCAGTTACGAAAGGTAAAAATTCAACATTAGGCCTACATAACAAGTATTAAACAGTTTTTGTTATTTTTTTCATAAGCGTAAAAAAGTTTTGTAATTTAGTTCTAAATAGAACTGTATAAAAAGGTTTATCAATTTCAAATTTATTACTTTGAAAACACCAGTTTTTATGTTCCAACTACACGACTGCCAACAAAACTAGGCCTAGTTTGAAACAAAATTTACTATTAGGGGCCTATATGCTTTGATCAAACATAAAATATTATAAACAAAGTGTAGAGAATAAATCAAAGAAAAGAATTATACACTTGTCTTTTCTTAGTTCTCAAAAGTGTTTGAGTTATCTTTACTTTAATAACAAAATGACATCAATCTAATCAAACTTCGCCAATCGATATAGGACAGGCAGGAAGCTACATTTGATAACGTGGGAGCGACAGGCGCCGGACGCTCTTACCAGTATGCCCTAATTATATACTTTCCACTGCTGTCTAGACAAACAAATAACTGGTTATATCTAGTTTACTTCCCACCGTTAGAAAAATCAAACTATTCTCTACAAAATGGTATAAAGAAATCTGTGAAAACATAAGGAATTGTAGGCGTTATCTCGGTTGACACACAGGCTGAGTCGACACAACGGTAAGGTCTGATTGATTTGTTTTTTAAGTTAATAACTTTAATTTTACATCAATCCATTTTTAGTTGCATATATAAATTTCTTGGACCTTTTTCTATAAAAAATCTCACTTTTGGATTTTGGGATAAAATGACTATTTTTTAAGAACTTTTGAAAATATGCTTGCAAACGCCGAAAATACAAAAAATTTAACATTGCCGCTTAGAGTTGTTAAATTAAAAAATGAAAATTTTTGTTCCTGTTTTGTTATAGGCTGCCTATAGGCTGTGTATGGATATATATATTTGATTAAGTGATTTTAAGTTGTAGGAATATCGGAGTCCGACAATCGTGTTTATATTTGCATTCATAAGCACAGCCCGATGTCATTGAAAATATACTTACGTAAAACATTTCCCCAGTTAGGCTAAATAAGTTGTGAATTGAGTTTAAAGTATTTTATTTTCTGTTTTTATAATTAATTAGACATAGGCCTACATTCAATTTTGTTAAACCTACTTTCTGTTTTTATTTATTTAAGACATTTAGAAATAGAATTGGGCATAAATTTACTATACGGCTCTCGGCTGGGCGCAAGTTTACTATTCGACTCTAGGCTAACCTTTGGCAACAGAAATGCAAGAATAATAATAAAAAAAAAACCTAAAAGTTTCTACCCTATAGTATTTAACTTAGTCACAGTAGGCCCATGTTTACCTGTATTCAAAATTTAACAGTAGAATGTAAAACGTCGTCTACAAAAATATTAGGCTAGAGGGTCGAATAGTAAACTTACGCTCTCGGCTGATATTTTTGCAGATTCCTTGTTTTACATTCAACTGTTACCTTAAATGTAAATAAATACAGATAAACATACTGGCACAATTTTACCATACGACCCTAGCCA
>JAGFPH010004474.1:0-12275 GCA_018207615.1 Philaenus spumarius | reverse complement strand
CGCCCTAGGGTAGGCCTAGGCCTACTATCATTAAATGTTGAATACAGGTAAACATATTGCGACTAAATACTATAGGTTAGAACCTTTAGGCTATTTTTTATTATTAACTTATTCTTGCATTCCTGTTGCCACAGGTTAGCCTAGGGTCGAATAATGAATTTGCACCACAAACTGTAAAAAAATGTATAATAGGCCTATGATTCACATCTAGGCTAGCCTATTCAAGACAGAGGCGCTAGGCCCAACAACTTCCCTGCAAGTTAGTAGGTCTAACTCTATGCAGCCTAAGTATAAAACAGAGATCATAGGCTAGGCTAGGCTATAACAAAACATGGAAAAGTTAAAAATAGTATTTTGAATAAGCCACGTTTCCTACTTCTAAGCCTATCTACATGCCTTAACCCTCTATTGGCCGCACCTGTTCTATTACACACCGCAACAAGGAAACTTGCAGCCATTTTCATGTCCCTCCACCAGACCCGGACTCGGGCACTGTGTTGCTTACCCCTCCCCCTACACACACCCCAGTATCGCTGATGGCTGCGTCCGGTGCACACCTATTTTTTGCACTGCTGTATCTCATAGATACAGTGCGACCAGTCCCGTTATTATTTTGTGGTGTATATCACAGATACAATGCAACTGAAAAATGAGAAATTTTCATGATTTAGAAAAATTTTAAAGTTTTTACTTTACTTTTTTATTTTCTGTCTATTAGGCTATAACACATAGGGTAGGATGACAAAAACTAACTATAGTTCAAACAAAAACAACTAAGTGGTATCTAAGAATTAAGATACAGTGCGACCAGTCACTTCACACAATTCTGACACTGACTGAATTGGAATGTGTAGGGTCTGACATATTTTTTTTTTTTTATTAAATCGAGAAATGTTTTGATGATGTTAAAATATTTATGAAATACATAGGCCTAGGCCTAGGTCAAGAGTTGTAAGATCAAAATCAAGGAAAATATATACGTCAAAGGTAGGCCTACTCGTAAAAATGTTTGAGGCAAAATGTATCTGAGAGATACAGTGCTACCGGTCACGTTATAAAGTAGGTGCGACTGACGGAGGGTTAAAACTCTACATCCTATCTACAACTCTTGATATCTAGCCTATAAAGAAATGTTTTCTTTTTTCTTATACAAGATACTTTATTCTATAATAAATGAAATAATACCTTGTACTTGGTATTGTACGAACTCCACGATTTTTGCACTGTAAGATTATAATTACTGTAATTATCTTGAAACCGTCGACGTAAAATACCACATTAACATTCATCAATCAAGCTTCGAAAAACTAGCGTCCAAAATGGCGTCATTGGCGTAGCGACTCAAGGTCTCTAGATAGGAAAGCTGGAAAGGATACCGGTACCTCATTCGGAAATATCAAAAAAAGTGGAGTGGGGGCTGTGACGTAGTTATTAGTATACCTACACAGTGATCAAAGCTCTGTCGTTTACGTTTATACGTTTTACTCATTATTTGTGAATGTTTGACGGCTTGTGTTTTTTGTTTAAACTTAAACTTTTTTTAAATTAGTGTTTTAGAAGTGTAGGTAGAAGAAATATATTATTTAGGCCTACAATGGATAGAAAATCAATAAATAAACCTAAAGGTGGTTCCATTTATAGAAGAAAAATATAATCCTGTAGTTCAGAGCTATATCAAACAAAGATTATTTATTCGAATGAGGTATTTAAATCAACATGCAAGTTTACTTGCCAAAAAACGTAAAGCAAAACTCCAACTTCAAAGACTTCAAAAGCTTCAAAGACTGATGACATAGGCCATAACATTTAACATTGTATAGGTGAGTTTATTATTATTATACCGTATTTATTATTATTAAAAATTAGCAAATAAGTAGTTACCATGCTAAATATTTCTCATTTTAGTATTTAAAAAAATATAAATTAAAATTTGTTAGATCGTATTTTTATTTATTATTACAAACTAGTCGACCCGCAATGCTTCCCTATTGCTTAATTTAATTTTAAGGGTAGTTATCCCACTGACTTAATAATCAAATTGCAAATAGTTTTGTATTCTCTTAAAAATACCTTAATATTACATAATTTTAGGTTTACAGCTTGTAGGAAGGTAGTTTAATTTGTATTTATTTTATAGGGGTAGCAATCCCATTTTAACACTTTTTCGAGACTTCGGCTCGTCCGGACAGAACACACGAATTGAAAGAAAATTAAAGTTAAACATTAGTTTTTATTTGTTACATTTAGTTTAAAAAAATAAGTTAAAACGTTACCCCACACTGTATTTACGGTACCCCACACAAAAATGTCTTTTCATAAAAACCTAATTCGGACTATTACGAACATTTTAAAACAAAAAATAGCAAAATCGGTCCAGCCGTTCTCAAGTGATGCTTACCAACGAATAGCATTTAATTTTTATTATATAGATTAAAATTTATTATCGTGATTGCATTTTTGTCTTTTTTTATTCTGTAAAAAATATTAAATACAATTTTAATGACTGCTTTTTAGTTATATGATTTAAAATGTATTACCAAGCTAGCTTTTTATTTTAAATTTTAGTCAGTAAAAATATAAATTAAAATTTGTATGATTATACTTTTGTTATTATTGTAAATTGCAAATTAATGACATAAGCATAATGTTTTTGAAAAGGTTAAGATATATTCTTACACTTACAAATGTTGAAATGTGTAACTTAAGTATCATTTAAAAAAAACTGCAACCCCAAAAATAGTTTAATACATCTATTTTTAAAAAAATGAGGTGATTTGTACGACGAAACATACATCTTTCATGGTAGCGCGGTGTTTTTATACTATAATGACGTCACTGGACAGGGAACGGGTCGAGGGGTTTGAGTTTGTTTACATGACTATGAGCCTTGATTATACATAATCAATGTAAACTACAGAACAGCTGTTTTATGTTTTTAATTTATTTATTTAGTACCAAATGTAAACAAAGTAGATGTTTTTAAATTCTCATGTATTTCTTATGGGTATTTTTCGTTTTTCGGGGACCCCAAAAACCCCTTAGTTTTTAATTTTAGAAAAAACTTATATTTTTCCCTCGTTCATTGAATCGATACCTTTAATTTGATACCCCTCCCATCATCCACCGATTTACCAAATTCCCACAATTTTGAATCTAAAATTTCGCTTACAGAATTATATATAAGGATTGTAATGATTTTGTAATATTCGTATACAATAACTGTGTATATTTGTACTTAATAATATCAATAGCTTGATAACTGTATTTATAAAATACATCTACAGATTTAATTTAAATTACTAAAATGTCACATATTATTAAACAAACTACAAGTGGCAATTTACTGTCTAGTGACGGTAAGTCGACTGTAGCTCATTCTAGTCGTCAACAAAATAACCATTTTAAACATTTCAAGATCAGCGCAACCTGTCGTCAGACATTGACACTACTTGAACCTTTGCTTCAAAAATCTCTCACTAAAGAATGCATTAGGTGGCCTATCTAGAACGTCCATAATCAAAGCTATGAGGTAACCTTACCTATCTAGAGACCTTGGTAGCGACTGGCCGACAACCCGACAAGGACAAGAGAAGAGACTGAAGAGAGCAGTGTTGCCAGTTGCAAAAAAATAAAATCGTAAGTTGAAGTGTTGAGTCAGAAAATATCCAAAGATTTTGGAGGAAAATCCGTTGTATAAAATTATTGATAGAATAAAAAATGTACTATGCTTAAAACTGAGCCTACAAAACAATAGGTTTAAAATTATAGCCTGTACTAGTAAGCCCCGTGAAAAATCACAGCCAGATTAATTAGATATACATCAGAAATACATAATATAAAAAAATATTCAAAAATAACAGATTTTATCAATACCTAACTACCAACGCTGAAAAAGATTTTTAATTCAGTAATGTGGATTATAAAACTGTAGGGCTGTTTGTTAAAAATTTGTATTTATGTAAATGATTAATATATCTAAATAAAGATAAAAATATTATCTTTTAATTGTTTTTTATTTCATATTAATAGATCAAATGATTTTTTTTTTAGAAGTTATTAATATTATAATGACGAAATTAATAATGGAATATGTTTATATGTTATACGAAGATGTAGGCCTACGAATGTTTCCAAAGTTAAACGGATGAGTATCTTTTCTTTAAATTTATATAAATGAATATATTGATAATAAAAGGTTGCATTTATATTCATTTTATAACCTCAAAACAAATCTTATAACTATTATAGCCTACATGAATACATATTTTAAAAATCTGCTTCAGAAGACTTATATTATTGATTGAAGTTGTAAAAATAACCCCAAAGTATTACCTACCGTACGCTAGGTTTTGTTTATAATAATATTACATTACAGATGATGATGAAATAAATCAGGTGTTATATTGTTACTCGTGTACGTACGTACGTATATAAGTGTTATATTATGATATTTATATTGTTACATATCAACTCATTTTTAAAGGAGTTGATAATAATTACTTAGCACCGGACACTTACTTGGTATTATTATCTCTGGCACCGAACACTTTCTACTATGCACCATAATCATAATCGCCATTATAACCGAGATGAGATACAAGGATACCAACATAAGTAGAAAAATAAATCAACATTTTACAATACAATTATAGGCCTACACAGTGGCGTAAATAACATCCCCGCAACCCCCGCACTGCGGGAGGAGGAGGCAGGTCAAGTTGCGCCACGATAGGCTGATTTCACACTCGCCAACACGACACCGACACAATATCGACGTGTTTCACATTTACCGACTCGACGCCGATACCGACACGGCCAATTGTACAAGCTATCGTGTAGATTGACCCAAAAAATACATAGGACAAACAAGGATGTTCAAAAAAAGTTTAAGGAACATAATCCGTCTGCCAACAAATTACATAGCTAATAAAAAAAGTAAATGTGTGCTGTCGTGGAACCCCTTTCAGGAACGAAGTTCATCACGTCTTTTCTTCAATAATTCTTTTACCAGCCTTAACGGCAACATAAACGTCATAAACACATAATTTTAATCTTTCAATTGCCGTTTATTATTATATTGCTTTTTATACAAATATTTGCTGTTTCCATACGTTTAATGTTATTATAATAAAGGTGTAGAATTAATTATAACATCAAAGCTAAGATGGTAAACACAGTTAAATGTCCATTAATTGTAAATACATTCAATAAACATAAAATGTTGGTTCACTGTCTAGGCCTAACCTAAAATTATTGTGTGTTTGTTTAATTTATTTTACCTATCTTAACGGCAAAATATATACAATGATTTTAGGTTAGGCCTAGACTTAAAATTACTTTCTAGGCCTAACCTTGCATAAATACTGATAAAATTTATGGGCATATAAAAATTATTTTCCGATATCTTTATTCGGTGAAAAATTGTTTATTCAAGTCTTCAGTAAAAAAAACAAACATGGCTTACTTTCCACAAGTTCAATTAATGTCACAACTTCATATTTAAAATGAGACATATTTATTATTTATCTAACAGAAAAAATATTTAACAGAGGCCAAATTATTATCGATTGATTACCATAGCAACCAGTAAACAAACTGAGACGATATCGTACCGATAAAGAAGGGACCAGCAGCTCGCCGACATGTCGGCGCCTGTAACGACACGACACTGATATGTCGGTGAGTGTGAAAGCTACTCTTAAGGGTCGGCTCTAGTAAAACAGAAAGCAACCTGCGACTCCAGCGTAGCGGCGGTAGGTTACGCGGACATTGTTCATCCTAAATCCATTTAAAACCCGCAATTGTTCAAATAGCGTTTTTTAAAAAATACCAAACTCTTGGGGACAAAATTCTTCATCCGAATGGCTTGATAATTTTTCGCTATAATTAATAGTTACATCGTAAAAAAATATTTAAAGTCACCCTATAGCGGCGGTAGGTTACACGGACATTGCTCAGCCTAAATCCATTTAAAACCCGCAATTGTTCAAATAACGTTTAAAAAAAAATACCAAACTCTTGGGGACGAAATTCTTTATGCAAATGGCTTGGTACTTTTTCGCTATAATTAATAGTGACAACATAAAAAAATATTAAAAATAAATTTTTTAAATTGTTAATAAATATTAAACAAAATGTTTTTCTTAATTTTGGAAAAGCCATTTGCATGTGTATTGGCCATAGCTTTAAAATGACATATCGTTCATAATTATCCGATCAAAAATAAAGGAAAAATATGGATTTTAATTTAACATTGGTCTTATGGAGTGTCAACCAACATGGCCGACAGCTAGAGCCGACCCTTAAGTTTAAGTTAGTTTTCATGACCGACAACATCGTTCCGATATCGTGTCGGTGCCGAGTCGGTGTCGTGTCGGCAAGTGTGAAATCAGCCATACGGGCACTGAAAAAAATATATAAAAGGATTTAAAAAAAATTAAACGTAGTATGCACATTATAATGAAAATAAATTTTACTAGAAAATATTTCACTAAGATATCTTAAATAAAACTGTTCATTAATATGACTAACCACGGATCATAAGTCTGAAACCGTAATCATTATTTATAGTTGCACTATTTGTTTACTAGCAGTTAAACTTTAGTAATAAGCGAACTACGCTTTTCAAGTGACGTGGCACAGCACGATTTTTTGTAACATTCGTAAATGAATGGATTAGCGCATATTGGTAATGCGACGCTACGCAAGCGACTCGTGTGGCACGACGGTCATGTCTCACAAGTTCAGTTGACAGTTGTACCTACTTTATTGTCACTCAAAGGTTTTGGTGTCCAGTTTATCACATTTTATAGATGTTGGCCGGTTGGCCCATCCAGAAAAAGCTGATACAGGCCTAATTAGTTTAAATCATGTTGAAAATAAAATTGAAATTATTTTAATAATAAAGCTAAATTTTCATTAACCCTCCAAGTGGCATGGTTAAAGCTAAAATTGAAAAGCCTGTTTTTAGCGGTTTGCAAGCATATTTTTAAAAATTCGCCAAAAATAGTAAATGAACCCCAATCGTAAGGTGTTCTATAGCTTTTTTGTAGAAGAAACTTCAAAGAATTCAAATATGCCACTAAAAAGTTTCTTTTGAAATTGTAAAAGTTATTAGCTTAGAATTTAGTAAAAGTAATTTTTAATAAATATAGACTATATAATATATGTCCACTGAATTGTTTAATGAATATTTTTTGTTAATGAATTAAAACTGTGTTATCATTTTTTAAATTATCTCTGCATTTTATTACTATGAAATAATTTTTAATAAAATAATTGGCGTTTGACATTAACCTCGTAAAAATAAAAAAAAAAATTCTTCATAAAGTCATAAATTAACGAGTAAAAATTTTAAGTTATATACATAGAAAGAACATAATATGTATCATCCCGTGCACTTCTGTGAGTTTCGGTTCATCCGGAAGTATTTAGAAAAAACAGCAAGTAATTTTGGTAACTCTGAAGTCGTTTTAAATTAGGTTAGATCTAATAAACGTAGTTTTATTCGTGAATCGTTAATTTTAAACATAAAAAAATAAAATGACGTAAAATACACGTGTTTACTGGGTGAGAGTTGGGAGCAACTGCGTTGTAATACGCGTTGTAATACGCGTTCCCCAACGCGACGTGTGTGGCGCTATCATGTCATTTGACACGCGTCAAACGCGTCGCAATATGCGCCAAGCCAATGATGTGTGCGTCTACCAACGTGATAGACACAGACAAAGTATAATCACCCCCCTTCAAAGTATAAGCAGTATAAGCCCGCCCTCGTGCTATCGACCTTACACGTTAACCTTCAAGTATTTTCACACAAAGAAAAGAAGAGGTTTTAAATAAATGTAATTGTAAAAACTTAAAGATTAAACCTTATTATATAATGTTTAAAGTTGCAGTCTTTTATGATGATACATTAGTTTACACAAAGCTTGCATGTCCTTTTGAGTATGATAGTACTTCATAGCATTGGCCTATTTAATTACTCAATGCTACCCTTGATTATACATATATCAATGTCCAAAATCAAAGATGCTACCAACAGATAGTTTGGTTATGTAAATAATGTCTTATACTTAAATTAATTTACTTTCATTCCAATTTTGAGTAAAAATAATGTCTAATTAGTTACATATAAGACCGTGGGGGTGGGATTGTTTACGGGTGGAGATGAGTCATCTAGAGCCGACAAATTGTGACTTTTTTTGGGGGGCGGTTTTCTTGGGGGGGGGGGGGGGGGGCGGTGGCGCCAATCAAGGTAGTTACGCCACTGGGCCTACATAGATATGATATCATATTTATTGTAAACAATTATAATTTTTATTTTATTCTAGGTTAAACATATCGAAATATTCAAGAATAATCACTGCAAACAGAATATTGTATCACCAAGATAATCACTTGGTTAATCACATTAACCAGAGAGACTTGGTTTCCGAATGCTATTGTGTAAGTCCCACTTATCAAGCAATGCTAAAACAAAAACTAAGGGGTTTTAAGGGCTAGTTAATTGTGAAAATTAAACATGATTGCTGTCAAAATGTCAATTGCAGCATAATCAATTAATTATTTAAAGTAGCCTAACTGCTGGTTCCCCACTACCACTGCCTCTCTTGCGGACAGTCGCAAATTTTCGAGTTCGAGCTATGTTCAGAATCACTTTTATCATATTTTATTAACCTTATTCAAAAATCGAAGATATACGAATTATTGTAGATTTTAATATCTACTTTCATAATCGGTTTGGTCAATTTAAATCTTGCCCTATGCAAGATAATGCCTCAATCGTTCACACTGCAATTAATTGTGCAAAAATCATTAATGCGACAAACTTAATCTTCGGAATATTTGAAGTAAACATAATAAACAATCATTTCTCGAAAGATCTGCCTTTAATATTGTAACTTAACAAAGAAATGAGTTTTGAAAAATGGTAATTTTGAAGAGTTTTTCCGACTTGGTGGAAAATGGTCCAATATGGGGCTATAAAAAACTATTTTGCAGGTTATTAATTCTCTACAAATGAACTATTGGAAGTATTGTAATTCATTCATAACTTTTAATAGTACCAATGAAAAATCGAAAAATGTCCAAATTTATTGTTATTTTTGTTAATAAAAAGTGTGCAAAAACTTCTTGCCTAGTAGGTTTTGTTTTTTACATACCTTTGTGCTACCTTTAAAGTTTAAAGTCACTGTGGATGTCGCTTGCTGTTAAATTCAATAACAAGAAAAATCTGTATTTGGTTAGGTTAGGCTATATAGGACTAATATAGCAAAAGTTATATAGTAAATGGTACATTTAGCAAGACTCAAAACAGAGAAATGTTAATATAGCAATTTTTGATGTACATGTATCTTTTTTTAATATAGCTAGAAAAAATTATGCTATCCATTCGGAGTTGGTAAGGTCAAAGGCAATTTATGCTATATATACATTTGCTACATCTAGCTAATGTTTATAAGTTATGCGATTTTTGTTTCTAGCGCCTGATACATGTAGCATTATCATTCAGTTGAGAGCCAGTTGAGTAGTGTGTACTGTTTGTTTGCATTGTTTAAATGTTTATAATGGAAGCGCAACTACATGGCAGAGACTGAGATAATAATTTCATAATACAGTACATTTAATAGATTTGTTCCGTGATCAGCCATCTTTGTGGGACCTACTTCCCCAGATTACAAAAACTGGAACAAGAAACGTGATGAGGGGGTGCGCATAATGTTGGAACTAAAACTCGATCATCTTGTAGTTGAGAGGAAAATGTGTTTCCTTATTGGAAAGTGTCAGAGACTGTTAAAAGAAAAGACTGGTTCAAGAGATGATGGAGGGGCAGGCTATGTAATAAGTGATTCGCATTCACAAGCTTATTAATTTTGAAGGATAAAACCCAACTCATCTGATACAGAGGCAGGTGGAATTGAAATGGCCGATTTTGAAAATTTCGACAAGTAACTTAGACTCTGATATGAATCTCCACTATAGCCAGAAATCTCAAAGTTCAAGCCAATTTTTCGTGTACAGGTATTGCATCCCTGAATATTGTGTTCTTTCTCAATTCTTTGGCCAATCATACACACAGATACTCAAAATCTTCAATCCTGATCCGTAAAAAGTTTTTGAAACTACCGTCACATCTTATTTCATAACACAATGAGGGCTGTACGTCATAATCATCAGCATTCAGGTCATTTAACAAGTCGCTCCCATTGTACTTTAGCCTGACTTGTAGCGATGGCCAGACAGAAAACCTTCTTACTGCGATTACTGCCGCTAGCAACTGATCTTTCCTCCTCAACATCTTCTTTGAAACTACTCTGCTGCATTATTTTTTCTACATGTAACATGGGTCCAATTTGGTTAAAACTGATAAATAAAGCTTTTTCTATATAACTTTTGCTACATTGTAACATTGCTAAATATAGGACAGTAAAAGTTATAAAGCAGTTTTCGCTACATTGTGTAAACGCGGATCAACTTTCAAAAATCTGATGACAAACAATTAAAAGAATTAAAACTCTAAAACTTTAAATACAGTACCTATAATTAAAAAAAAACCTGTAAGCAGCACTGCCGCATCACTATAGCCAAATTTTCTTATCAGGAAATAATTAGTATTAAATAACGGGAGTTTCCTATGAATTTTGTTCCTTGTTCCGGGAACTGTTCCAAAAATTCCTATGCACAGGATTATAGTAAATTTAATTGCCTTTCGAATGATATAGCTCACAAATTGCATAATCACCTTACATTGATAATGAACAAAACATTTATCGGGAGCTTCTTATAAATTTTGTTTCTTGTTCCGGGGACTGTACCTGAATTACTTTTGCACAAGATTGTAGTAAATTTAATTACCTTTTGAACGATATAGCGCAAAAATTGCACAAAAGCTTATGAGTTGGATAAATTGCGCAAAAACCTTACACTGATAATGAAAAAATCATTTATCAGGAGCTTCCTATCAATTTTGTTCCTTGTTTCGGGGACTGTACCTGAATTACTTTTGCACAAGATTGTAGTAAATTTAATTACCTTTTGAACGATATAGCGCAAAAATTGCACAAAGGCTTATGAGTGGGATAAATTGCGCAAAAACCTTACACGGATAGTGAAAAAATCATTTATCAGGAGCTTCCTATCAATTTCGTTGCGGGGACTGCACCTGAAATACCTTTGCACAGGATTGTATTAAATTTAATTAGCTTTCGAATGATATAGCTGAAAAACTGCACACGGGCTTATGAGTGGGAGAAATAATGCAATTTCCTCACTCTAATTTTGCCATTTTGGTTTAAATCAAAAAGCCGCCATTTTGTGGCAAATAAAAAAATAAAAAATCAGTGTCTGGAAAATCCTTCAAGGACCCTTCCACTAAAATTTCAGCTATTTTGAAGCATATTTACTACCATTTTATCAAGTTGGGAAAAACCCAAGGCATATTATTATGAAGTCTTTAATACACCTTGGAAAAACCCATATAGGCCTACTTATATATACCCATAAATCCCTACCCAAAAATGATTAATCGGTATAACTCCGCTATTTTGAATCGCATTGAAAAACAAAAAAAAGTGTATCTGAAGAATCCTACTAGATTCACCAAAAAATCAGCAATTTTGAAGCATATTTACTACCACTTATCAATCCGGGAATAAAACATATATATATATAAATTAATGAATTTTGGGTATCGCCTCCAAATGGTCTAAAACGGATAGAAACAAAGTTTTACCCTCCTACGACGAACCATTTTCATGTTGGGTCGAGTGTAATAGCTCTTATTTTCTTCAAAAATTCCGCTAACAAGATAATATTACATAGTGGACGTACAGAACAGCCAGGATTGCACTAAAACTATGTCAAACAAGCACAACATGTTCGTTTAAGAAATTACCTTCTTCCTAACCAAACAATTTTGTTGTCCAGAAAATTGTTTCAAATAAAAAAGTAAATTTCACTAATTATCTACAACTTTCTCGAAAAATATTTTCTTTTTGTCTAAAAATTTAAAAAATATTCACTTTGAATATTTGTTGTTATAAATTTTATTTTATAAAAAAACATTGTAAAATTTTTCATCACATTATAACATTTTATAATTTTTGTATCAAACAAAACCTTACTTATTTATAGTATAGACTGATATTTGTCATAGTTTTCTCTAAAAGGTGAAATACTTTTTTATATAAATGTTGTATGCAAGCAGGTAAAGTAAGAATGTGAGACACTGTCCATTTTCTCAGTTAAATGTGATTTGTGGACGTAGTTTTTTT
>JAGFPH010004473.1:86488-110817 GCA_018207615.1 Philaenus spumarius | reverse complement strand
TAGTAAAAGAAACAAAATGGCGGATATTTGGAAAATGAAGCGTTTTTTGAAAAAATATTATTCTTGATTTTCTATTTATTTTGACCCATAGAATTTATTTTTTTACATAATTTTCCAAGATGGGAATAAAAATAAAATGTACGAAATCGATTTGGAAGCAATTTTTTAGGTCAAACACCTACTAAATGTATTCTACTAAATTAGACCTTTAATTTTAGTTTACATCAATTAAACTCAACCCACGCTCTCATTTAAGATTTTCTTCTGACTCCTTATGGGCCGTCCCCCCGAAGTGGTAGCGGCTCATTGAAATTGTGGTAAAATAGTGTTGCCCAGTAACAGTGTACCAAGTTGTATAGTTCCATCTGTAACGGTTAAAAAAATATTAACCCGTTCCGGGACTCTTCACCACCCCTGCATATTTCTCAATTCCAAGAACTGATCAAACAGCCCTTCTAACTCAGAACTTAAAGTCATCTTTAGGTTTCAAAACAATTGGATAAATATTTATGTAGTTACATTTTTCAAATTTATTCTAAGGACACTGTACTAAAAAGACAAGTGCTGCGGCATTTCCATAATGCCTTGTGACTAGCTTTAATAATAATGTTTACACTTTTCAACTTTTAGCAATCGTTGTTTACAACGTTGTTACGACGGAATAAATAAATTTTAAACAACGATTATTGAGTTTAGTTAAATTGTATAAATATTAGTTTTTTTGTGGACTGTTTTTACTGTCAAAGTTTCTGCTTGTTTTTCTACTGCAATGTTTTCTCAACATTTGATCACTTCTTCAGTTGAAATGTTTATTATAGGAAATACGTAATGGATAAATAATATGCTTTTGGAGAATTTATATAGATTTTTCTCCTTATGGGTTTGGTTTAGCCAGTGGTGTAAACATATAAAGCCGGTTTTCCACTAAACGGACAGTTGATTTTATGTTTTCTAAAACCTGAAAAACAAAACCCAAAACGCTTGTTTCCATCAAACTGGCTACATTTTGTTCGAGTTTTGTTTTCGGTAATATTCCACAGGATGTCGCGAGGAAGTCAGAACACATTTTTCTTCAATAACCAACCAACATGTTTACAAAAGATTTTTTTTCTTAATTTTGGCTTTTTAATTATTATTTAATTAATAGGCTACATATAATGAATTTTATTGTACAGTTAATTGTGCATTTATAAAATATTCACGTTATTCTAAGGTCTGTATCACTATCAAATTCCTTTGTCAAAGATCTTTGATCAAAAAATTAAACGTTTGCAACTTTGATAAAAAGATTACCTCATGGCCGTAGCCTGGAAAACTTTTTTTGTGGGGGGTCAGGTCAGGACAGGGGATTTGAATTTAAACCCTTTTAACACGTTCACTGCTAAGGACGCATATGTGAGCTTAACACTGAACACTGTAAGAAGCGGCCGAAGCACAGTGCATTGCGCGGCAACCCCCATATTTTGAGTATTTTCAATACACAATGCATTGCGTGCTTCGCTCGCCAACCCCTGTGTTGGGAGTACTTTCAATGCACAATGCATTGCGGGCTTCATACGCCAACCCCCGTATTAGGAGTATTTTCAATACACAATACATTGCATGCTTCGCACGCCAACTCCCGTTTGCAGTATTTTCAATACACAATGCATTGCGTGTTAGAGTAAATTATTTTTGTTGAACGTTCATAGTTTTCTTATTTAATAGATCAGATCAAGCTCACAAGAGAGTAAGGCTGTAACCTACTGCATCCATGTGTATTGTACGTTGTAGTTTAATCAAGCAAATCTAATTATTAGTATGCATGCAATGCACAATGATGTAAAATATGTTGCTGGACCCTCTGTTGTGTTGTCTATTTTATAATTTAATTTGCACTTTTTAATCCTAGTATTGATTTTTACTACTAAATTTTGGGATTTCGGGGGGGGGTTGACCCTCTAACCCCCCCTTCCTGGCTGTGGCCTTGGATTACCTATTACACTATCAAATATTGCATCAAAGAAATTTGATTACCAATTTGGTACAACATTCGTATTTAGACTGGCAAAACGAAATACAAGGCTAAAATAGGAAACACAACACGACCGTTTTCACTAAACAGACGCGAGTGTCTAAGCACGTCGAAACTTTTTCCGAGCGGGACCCGAAAAACAATACTCCAACTGTTGCAAAACACGCATGTCTTCAAAAAGTTTTTGAAAAGTTACAGTTTTGTTTTATTCGACACGATTTTGTGTTTTGTTTTTGTTTCGTCCGTTTAGTGGTAAACAGGCTTGAGGTCCAAAAAGTATGGTTTTATCAAAGCTTTTTGTTTTTCAATCACTTAGCCTCATTTTGAAAGCTAGCATGATGAAACATGTCCAAAGTACCAGGTATGCAGTTAAACATATCAGTAAAAGTTTGATCAAAATCTAAATATTTTTTAGTACAATAATTATAATATTGAACGTTTTTCTTTTTATAATTTAGAAGTCTATAGGGGTAAAATGAATAATCCATGAGGTATAATGCGTGGACAAAAGGACACAATGATATTATAAAGATTCTGTTACTATTAAAAAACCTTAAATACTGCTTTAATGATTTGTCTTTCATTCCTTACCAGTGTAAAAGCTTTAAAAATAAATGCCTTATAACCTTTTGTATTGAAATAAAAAAATAAACACAATATTTAGTAAATTCTAAAAAAAATTTACCGAATCTTGCTGACTATGGTTTTGCCAGACACGGCATTGACAAGGCAGCTTAACACTGACTAAGGAAAATACAGAAAACAGACATGTAAATATTGCATCAGAGAACAGTTACTTGGCTAACAAACAAAAGGAAAGTGTGTGGAAGGGCGCGGGAGACCTGTCATCATAGGGCAGATAATTTTTTCAGTAGAGGAGAGTTTGACATAAATTCTACCTGATCATTTAGTTAGTACATGGTTGGAGGCTTTAGAAAATAATTGCTTAACACTTTCAGTGCTAGCCATTTTCTCCCATAGAATACCCAAAAGTGCCGATCTGATTTAGCGAATTTGTGAGGATTTCATAAAAAAGCTATATTTGTGTTATTTGATAAGATATCATAATGGTTTTTGTTTTGTTTTTCTTCTAATAGACCTATAAATAATATTTTCTACTGTAGACATCTTTATAATATACCAATAAATTTAGAAAAAATAAAATTACATGCCATAAAAAATGTTTCATAACATTTCCAGTTTGTATGAAGAAAACAGATAGAGAAAAAATATATCACTTGAAAACTTGCACATCACGTTAATACAAGTTGTATACTTTTGTTGTATACTTATGGTAACAATTTTAGGCCAATATCTTGCTAAATAAAAAATTTACACTTTTTTTTCGAAATAAGAAAGTTTTAACCCGAAGAAAAGAATTTACTTATAAAAAAGTGCGATCTGCCTAAAGGGGCGAGATAGGCAATATGGTTGCTTTGTAAAGTAACTAAGAGCGGTTATTTTTCAGTTTTATTCTGTGCAAGCCTTATCTGAGTGGTAACGTGGGATCTTCCTGATCAGAAGATCCCAGGTTCGAATCTCGCTGGACCAGGTAGCTTTTCATATCTGTGGTTTGAGGGTAGTAGGGTGGAAGAATAGCAAATGGTAGTTGGCTCGCTTCCAAGCTGACAGGATATGACTAAGTAACCTGGTCTAAAGGCTTGTGACCAACCAGCCTTTCATAATTTTGCTGTAGTATTTCTGTACATATATATTTTATTTTAAAAAAGCCAGCCGACGACATATGGGGGAACACAACTTTCATTCATCTTCAAATTTACATCGATTTTGTATACTATATCATAAGTGAAACGGAAGGAACTATTCATTCATAGTAGATTGATATAAAATATTAACAATCATAATCATTTTTGATATTTGATGATTTTTTTTCTGAACCTCTGGCACAGGCGGATGTTGGCAATTCTTACATGTTTTGAAATGTCCGGTTTAACACAATGTTGGCATTGAAAAGGTTAATCTCTTAACATTTCTAATGAATTTATTTTTGTACTTTTTTCATTGACATGGAGAATCTTAAAATTAACATTATTGCTAAAATGTGACACTAAATGAGCTTTTAAAGTTTTTGAAAAACTAGAGTCATTATAACCCCACTGCCAACATCTTTTGTGTCCACTTAACCTGCATATGATACTACGGCCTGTTTGGCAGGCATAAGCTGTGTTACAGATTTTACATGTCAGTTTACAAACACCACTTTTTTTGCATATTACTAACATTTTCCCTAAAATATTCTTACATTAAAAAGCTGATTTACAGTGATTTTCTTTTCTAATACATTCCCAACCGTATAACCTTACCAACATAGTTGATTCTACACCATTTTGGTGCAGTTTTATTGGAATCATCAGTTGGGAATATAAGAAATTTAGCGTTATTTTTTAATTTATATTTCATATCCATTATTTGTACCAATCAACTCCTATAAAAGCGAGTGTACGTACGAGCGTACGAGGAGTAATATTTAAAGAAGAAATAAATATTCGTTTAACTTAATAATTTAACAGCTGATTTCACCCATGATCTGTAATACGCAAATAAAACCTAGCGTAGATTATACTTTGGGGTACTATGTTTACAACTTCAATCAATAATATAGCCTATAATATTAATAACCTCTACCGTAAATCATTTGATCTATCAATATGAAATAAAAGGCAATTAAAAGATAATATTTTTATGTTTCTTTAAATATATATAATAATATACATAAACACAAAATCTTAACAAATATTCCTACAGTTTTATAGTCCTTATAAATGGTACACATTTACCGAGTTGAAAATCCCCGTCTGCATAGGCCTAGATAAAGTGTGTTGTTTAAATAGTATTTTTGAATAAATGATGTATTTCTGATGTGCATCTAATTAATCCGCCTGTGATTTTTCACGGGGATTTACTAGTTTGTATAATAAAAGAGAATTCTTTATAAAGTCGTTATTAGACGTAGGAATGTTAATAATACGATTTAACATGCTATGGAACGCCAATTTGTGACTAAAATGATGTTGTGATGTAGAATGTATAATATTGACTTTAAACGTAGGTTTCCTTAAAATACTGAAACTAATTACATTTTCAATTTTTATATTTGCCTTTTGTATTTGTTATAAGCTTTAGATCGGGTATGAGGATATATGCAACTAGTATAAATAAATTTATTTGAAATATAAATTATGTGTTTCATAATGTTTAAAGGAATGTTTAATAACCCCTACACAAACTGAAAGTTCCACGTTCTAATGTTTTCATATTATGTATTTGGTGCAAACCTTGCATAGTGATTGAGTCCTACTCAACATTTCTCATATTTGATTACATAAGGACCTGTTTCCCCTAATATAACAAAGAATATATTTAAGAAATTTTAGTTACAGACTTTTATGTCTAACTGAAACTTTATCTTCAGCATTACAATATTAATATTTATGAAATGTAACATTCTCTTTTAAGGCTCACCTGCATCCTACATCATAAAGGATCTATTTCTGATAAAAAATGTTACAATTAAATATAGTTGCTGTTTTTTAAAAGTAGACTATTACAAACGCTGTAAACTGTTGATGTAACAGATTAATATGGTCAATCTCAAAAGACCTAAATTTAAATAATTCTGAAATTTGTAATTTATTGCTCATTATAAAGAATTTGTATTTTATGTGCATTTTTAAAACATTTGTGACTATTTTCCTATACAAGTAAATAATTAATCAAATTCATATCTTATTTATAAATAATAATTTTATTTAAAATTAACATTGTAAAAATACCATAATATAGAATATAAAATAATCAACATGTACATAATATCACGGGAATATTTCATAGACCACCAGACCCTGGACATGCACGAAACATCATAATCCCCTATTAAATGAAACCCTACATATTTCATTATCAACATACCCAATTTCAAACATTTATTATGATATACATACAAAATATTGTAACAATCATAGTATAGGCCAGCAGTAAGAGAAAGAAAAGAAAATCGAGATAGAACAGGAATCATAAAAGGTATTGTTAAAGTAAAGAGGAAAAGAAGGGTTATGACAAAGGAATTTTGTTTGTTACTACTAGCTTCCAATGTATGCAGATCACAAATCAGACAAATCAAATTTTACATAAATCAATCTACAGTATAAAAGCTTATACACTACCTGAAAGAGTTTTAAACAATAATCACCTTTTCAGAAGACCAGACTACTGCACTAGTATGATATAATAGTATACACCTCCAGAAAATTGGTGTGTGGACCCTTAAAAACTTTCTCTTCACTTCACATCAAGATCTTCAAAGCTTGTAAAAATGAAACCTCAAAATGTCAGCAGCTTAAACATTTATTCCCCTCTCCAGTACTAAAATCAAAATATAAAAACTCTCTTTTATTTCAATATCTCAGTTTAAGTTCACCCTTGTAAAATCATCCACCAATCAGTCAATATCAATCGCTCATTTGACTTAAGAATTCAAATAAATATTGTATTTCAACTTGTCATTAGTTGAGATATTTTCTTGATCGACGATTTTCAAGAACTATGTTTTTATAATTGATTATTAAAATAGTCAACGACACATTTTACCCCGAGATCAAACAATCTTAATTTTTCATTATTGTGACTCCTACTTCCTGGACCATTATTGTAAATTTTTTTAATTCATTTACCAACCTTCAAATGGTCCTGTTAATTTCCCCTCTACTGCTGCTGGGTCTTACTAGTTTCGACACATACCTCTGTCAAAAAATAATTTTATATTTTATTAATTTCATGGAGTAACTATTGTTTATTCGATAACATTTAGAAGATTTGAGAAACTATTTTTGATGTTATGAGAAGAATAACAATGGTAAAAGATTAATGTAAGATTTAACTTTATATATAGGCTTAAATAAATATAAAAAAACAAAAGCATTGTGATAGTACTAAAAACTCTTCTAACTAAAACAAATTCTGACAAGGAATTTTTTTAAATATTTTGAGCTTATTTGTAAATAGTATTGTATATATTTACGTATGTTTCTTTCTTGTAGAAACAAAAATGTATAAACGTTTGAACAAAAGCCAAATAGGTTGAGGAATGCCAGCAATCTTTGCAATAATGGGTTCAACAACCCTGCCTTTTGCTATAAAATCCTGTCTCAAAGATTCACTTATTAGAAATAATATTTTAGTCTAGCTTTTTTCATCTGAAAATCAAACATTAATCTTATTTAAAGGTTTAAGTAGAAACCAAGGATAGATCTTGTGGTTTGAATAGGCCTAACTCAAATTTAAAACAAATTTTAATTTTACATTAAGATCTTTTTATACAAAACATAATTAAATCTCATTAATCATAATCCTATGTAAAATCCCAAAATTATAGAATTTGTAAAATTATTCATCAACACCATAGAATAAATTTACTTATTTGGTCAAATCCAGTGATATAATTATCACAAAAAAATCCGAAGATTTATTCTAGTCTGTTATTTTTAACAATTTTGATTTTAACATTTTATCCTTTCTGTTTATGAACGGGGTGGGTATTGCATCCACTTGGTACTTCCTTTTGGATCCTTTTACCCCTCCATCTAATCAAGAGGACAAAATCTTATCTTTCACTATGGTAGGAACATAAAAAGCTTTGCTAAGCTAAAATATGGTTTCTAATTTTCTTCCAAATTCCTAATTATGTGTGCTGTTCTTCAGTGAAGTTCAGTTTTAGCCCTCTCCAAAATTTCTCAAAGTTCAGATGATATTATTGAGCAGCAGTTTTGAAAGAGGAAGAAAGTAAAGGATGGATCTGAGTTCTAGTCATAGACCAGTAGTGAGATCTCTTGTAGTAGACGTTAAAAGAGTTATAAAATTACCGCACCGAGAGTAATTTCTTCTTTGTGTATTTATTTTTGCATGAAATACTACATAATTAGTTTAGTTTATAATATCATGATGAATGATCTTATATTAACGATAATAATAACAAGATTTAAGCACCTTACAGTCTTTTTGTCGGTGCCTTTTGTTTTTGAAGATGGATTACTAGTTTCAACCTTGCATCCGGGTCATCTTCAGATCCATGAAGGTGAATCCGTTCACATGAACTTTGTTGTAACAACGCATATACACGGACACATAACACAACAATTGATATTTGAAACATTTGAAAACTTTGACCGACGCGTAGGGTAACATGTCCCTTACTAAACGTTCACTACGGTTGAAGGGCTGGTAGGCTTATCTTATCTATACTATGTTCTCCCTCCTCGTTCCTTCATTCAATGGTGCTGAATTTGATCAAGGAATTAAAAATGGGGTGTGAATTAAATTTCAATTTTTCATTCAAAACATTTTCGGGAGCGAACCTTAACGATTTGAAAATCTCAAAGTCTTCCAATGTGGCCCTTTTTTGGCAAAAGTGTAGGATTTCCATGTTTAATTCGGGACTATGGAAGATGTGATTTTCCTCAATCATAATGTTGTGTACCGAAATCTCTTGGAGAACGAGCGTCCGGTTTGACCGTTGTAGTGGCTATTGCAAGTAGAACAATTGAACAATATTCCAGTTAAATCTATTGAAATTTGTAATCCATCTTCAAAAACAAAAGGAACTGAGTATAAGGTACGTAACCTAAGTTATTGTTAAAAATTCAGTTCCGGTGGCTAAAATTCCAAAAATGAATAAACTTATATCAACATTTGAAATTGGACTTCAGACAATGGGCTATGTGTTTTTTTTTTCTTTGTGCTATCAGGGACTGATGGTATATGAAATAATCCCTGGTATCTTACGTTTTGAACGATTTTAGGAGAACCAAGGGAGCCATAAGGTCTTGTAAAAAACAAAATGTGCAGAATGATATCCTAAATTAATTTTTTTAGATAAACCCTAAGAAAGTTTCATTCTGATAAGAAAAGTCTAAAATAATATAATGAATTACTTCTGGTCAAAAAACATGGTTCCGGGTGTTGGGTCGTTTTGGCTAAGGAACTCTTACAACCAAAGTTCGCATAGACAACCAACATGAAGACCAAATCGGACTTAAAATGCGGCTGTTAGGGTGCGAACACATTTACACATCAAATGACACCTCAAAACGTGTTCTGGGGACCATGATCGGTGCTCATTTACTACTTCCGACCTTAGGTCTCGCCATAAGGTTCATCTTTCCTATGGAAATTGGCTAAAAAGTAAAGGACTGTAAGGAATGTTATTCCAGTAGGAAAAACAGTTTGTTTTCTAGGTTTTGTCTGAGAATAAAGTTGAATGACACTACACATTCCATGATATGCGGTAGGAGCGAGCTTTTTTTAGAAGTTAAATTTACCTTAGTATTCCTCTGTATTGCAGTGTGGCTTGGAACCCAACGCGACACCCCAAAACCTTGCAGAAAAAATCTGTGTGAAACTCGTAATATCTTTAACCAAAGGGCTAGGGGAATACATTTCTTGGATAGAAGGCGGAGCAATGTTAGTGATACAGTATTTAATGACCTTGAGTATTCACAAAAGTTCTGCTATATTAGCCTAACAGAAGAAGCTGAGGGTAATACCAAGGCCACACTATACTACAGGCCGTACTGCTCGGATTGTGACGTCACAGTAAGCGTCCAACTCAAGGCTCCCGGTACTGTGCTGCCTTATGGCGCATCAATGTCACGCGCTCAAAACTACTGCACCCTACGTCGCTAGTCCAAGTTTTTGTGTATAAAACTTATATTTTATTATTCTGCATTAACTGACGAACACAACGATGGTCCTTAAATAGTGTTCTGAGGTAAATTTACAGCACATTTTTAAGGACTAAACATAAACATTGTTTCCAAGTGTTAAAAATTCTGACAGTGTTGTTTTAATATGGCCTGTATTACACTATCAAATTTCTTTGTCAGAGAGCTTTGATCAAATTTCTTTGATGCAATATTTGATAGTGTAATATGCAATCTTTTATCAAAGTTGGCACACGTCAAATTTATTTGTCTTATTTGTGATTTATTTAAATCTTTGATCAATGATATTTGACAAAGAACTTTGATAGTGTAATACAGGCCTATATCAAAACAAACCTAAATTTATGGAACTGTTGCATGTATAAAATATAATCTATTCTGTTCAGACAAAAACATAAAATACAGCAGTACTTCATTAAAACACAATAATTGTGTTTAAAAAAATCAAAATATGGTTGAGTCCTACATATTTGTTTTTAATGAAGTTTATCAAACGTTATCAAAGTTATTTTATTAGTTATCAAATAAAATAAGACACTTCTATATTGTAAATTTTAAATCATTTTATTACCTATATCATTTAAATTTACCAATTGCTAATTACAATCAACATTTTATTCTATTAAACAATAACAATTAAAGGTCATTGCCAACTAAAAACAAGAATTCTCTAGGCCTATTAGAAAAAAATAATTGAAAAAAAGAAAGTACTGTAATATACAAATAAATACCCTAGATTAACCATTTGTTATTTTAATGTTTTTCTACATTTACAATAACACTGAATACTTAAACGAAAGGTTAATTTTTTCCATTTCAAATACATTGTGGTGTTTTATTATTCATGTACCAAGAATTGTAATTTTAGTTGGTTTATTTTATACAAATTACAATGTTTAGGCCAGAATTGTTACCTTGAACTAATGTATGTAAATACTTGGGATGAGGCATTGTTAACATTTTAGAGGCTCTAATATTTTTATAAGCTGCAGGAAAAGAAAACCTAAATGTAGCGAACCATAGCAATGTAGATACACAATAAGTAATTCTATTTTTAAAAACTAGGTTAAACTGTTCTTGAAGGAAAGTCAAAGTTTTGTTTTTGTCAGGATCATCTGTGTTATCATTTATTATACTACAGTTTATTGATGTGTTTACATTTTCATTTTCAATATAGTTTTCATTGGTGCACTCAATTTTATGGAAAGTATTTGTGTCAAATAACAAATTCAGTAAGGACCTTAGTTGAGTCCAGAGTTGTCACCATAATTACTTTTACTACCTGGCACATAACATGATGTAGGCATAGTTAAAAACGTGTCGTCACCAGTACGGTGGCAGCACAGCATGCAACTGAAGGCGGGAAGTTGGGCGCTTGCTGTGACGTTTCGTCCGAAGTGGAGGGGAGCACTCCGGCCTGTAGTATAGTGTGGCCTTGGTAATACAGAGGTAAAACTGTCTCCTGACAGATCAAAAGTGTCTCCATATTGCCCAGATTAGAGCCATCGGTGAAAACTATATTACTTGATACGTAGAGGTACAATGGAGGTGGAAAACTAGAGTGTCTTGAGAACTATACATATCACGATATAAAAAAGTTTTGATATCCTTAAGTAAAGCCCTTTTTTAACAAAAAATAAATTTTTTGTTTGGGTAGATACATGGGTGCACGGTCCCCCCCCCCTCTAGCTCCCAGGGAAATGAAAATATGTATATTATTAATTATAGTCAGGTATTTTTCTTTAAAGAGATTAGCTCTAAAATATGTTTTAAATGTTACGTGCCGTTTGATTTTACATATACCTATTTTATTTTTTACAAGAGTTCAAGCATGAGCTGCTGCGTTACTACTTGGTGCGGCCTCTAGGAGTGTTATAGGTCTTTGTGTATTGACTGACGCTCAATTGTGTATAGGGTACAGACTCAATGCTGTGTGGGTTAATATTTCACCTGAACAGCCAAATTGGCTTCCCAAGTTTTAAAAGTTTTCTTGGGGAGGTCAAAAATATCCCTGGACTCCTTTTACCGAAGGAGGGGAGGGTACTCCTCAACACGTTCACTGATACGCAAATTTTGTATTACCTATGCTAGGAGCTGACCTTTTATTTTTTATATTTATAGTCTAAATGAGTATAAATTACTTTATTTTTTATTTTTGAACCTTTCTACGTAATAATCACTAATATAAAAATTGGCGCAATGCTCTGTGTATTGAAAATGCTCCCAGTACGGGGGTTGGCGTGCGAAGCACGCAAAGCACTGTGCGTCAGCCGCTTATCATAGTGTTAGGTGTCAAGCTCACATGTGCGTCCTTATCAGTGAACGTGTTAAGCCCTATACCCCGGTCTAGAAAATATCATATGGGCGCCCATGAGTAGCCACACAAAAGAAAAAGTGTACAAGATATTTTTCTTAGTTCTAACTATTGGAACAAAAACAGGTTTCATATATATTTGCATAGAGTTATACCTAAACTTTACCGTACCTTCATCACTCAAACAAGTGATGGTAAGAGGGATCTACTGAAAAAAATAGAAATACTTCTTGAAAAATTATTTCTGTCTTGTAGGCCTAATGTTTTATAAACCGCTTTAAAAGATGATTGATGATATACGTTACATTTTAAGCTACTTCCATCATGAAGTTAATGCTATTAAAACAATAGCATAAGTTAGGCCTATTGCATGTACCAGAATGCACCCCATTAGATAGTTCTTTGTTACTCAAACAGCTAAATACAGTGTATAGGTAGGCCTACAGAACAGAGTTAAGTTATTTATATTTTGTATGTTTTTAAGTGTTTACTTCCAACAATGTAATCATTTCTTTATTAGACATTCACTAAATTCAATTTCCATAGTAACGTAATACTTATTATATCTCATTTCCAATTGAAACTCTTTCAAAACAAGTTCACTTCTCTTTTGTTCTATGATCTGTTACATTACCTTTGATTATTAAAAGAATTAAGAATTGATTGCATATATTCAGAAGTAGCTATGACGCATGTTAGCACGCAAACGTACTTGCAAGATGTGGGGAGAGATTTATTGTGGGGCCCGTGTGCACTGAATTTCCTGGACCTTACGTTTGACATTGATGCTTGGTTGGGGGACATATACACAAAAGTTGACTGGCATTTTAAATGTGGCGAGAATATATTCGACCTGTCTTCAAAATTTAAATATGCGAAGAAAGTTGAAGCCGGTGGGTCAGATTTTTCAGAAACAACGTACAATATGGTTGAGTGGATAAAAGAGGTCGGTGTCATGATTGATAACATAGAAGAAAATGCACTTATCAACCACTCAACCGAAATCAAAGCAGTGAAAAGAAAAGTTATTAAATCCGAAGGCTATAATTTTATCGATTGGACTGATGATTTGAACGAAAGATTAGACGACGTTATATCCAAAATTGCTGAAATTGAAACACTAAGTGATGAAGAAAATTATGAAAATGTTGACCACGAAGTAAAAATTAAAGTAAATGGAAAGAAAGGAAAGGCTTTTGGATTTTTGAGAAAATTTTGTTGTTGTTTTGGAGCTGCCAGAACTTCATCCAGTTAAAACCCGTGTCTCGACTAAGAACAAAAAATTATTTAGTATTATTGGCCCAAGTTTTTCTAGTTTGTTGTTTAGATAACTTGTGTTTTAATATTTAATCTTACTGTATTTCAAAAATTTTCGGTGTTCAATATAATCTTAAAAAACTGTTAACTGGTGTTTTATTTCATATAGTTTTTATATTTCAATGTTGGTAAGTATTTATTTAGTTATAAAATAGACTAGTTTGTGTTGTAATAGTTATATGTTAATATAATATTATTTAAAATCAATTACTCTGATCCATTATTATAGTAAAGCTAAAATGCCAATACAATTGGCATAAACGTGCTGGTTATTATATAAGTGAAATTTTTATATCATTACAGTATCATAATGACTTTGAAATGTAATGTTTGAGAGATTGCTCATTTAAAACTAACCAGTTTAATCAAAGCTCAAATAATGTCATAATAAATTACTACTTTATGTAGTACAAGGCCGTAGCCAGGGGGTCAAACCCCCCACCCCCCACCTCGAAATCCCGGAATTTAGCAGTAAAAATTAATACTAGGTTTAAACAGTGCAAATTAAATTATAAAATAGACAACACAACAGAGGATCCAGCAACATACTTTACATCGTTGTGCATTGCATGCATACTGATATTTAGATTTGCTCGATTAAACTACAACGTACAATACACATGGATGCAGTAGGTTACAGCTTTACTCTATTGTGAGTTGTGAGCTTGATCTGTTCTATTAACCCCTAGACCTGATATGGTTACAGCTCAAATTGGCTAGGCGGTTTTTAGTGTTTTGCAAGCATATTTTAAAAAATTTGCCAAAAATAGTAATTCTATCCCAATCCAAAAGTGTTCTATGCCTTTTTTGTAGAGAAAGGTTCAAAGAATTCATAAATGCAATTAAAAAATTTATTGATGTAAAATTGTAAAAGTTATTAGCTCAAGAAACAAAAACTGTTCAGTAACGAAAGGTAAAAGTTCAACTTTAGGCCTTCATAACAAGTAGTAAACATTTTTTGTAAATTTTTCGTAAGCGTAAAAAAGTTTTGTAATTTAGTTCTAAATAGAACTGTATAAAAACATTATTTATCAATTTCAAATTTCTTATTTTGAAAACACCAGTTTTTATGTTCCAAATACACAACTGCTAACAAAACTAGGCCTATTTTGAAATGTAATTTACTAATATATGCTTTGCCCAAAAAAGAAATATGATTATAACAAAGTGTAGAGGATAAATCAAAGAAAAGAACGGTATACTTGTCTTTCCTTAGTTCACAAAAGTGTTTGAGTTATCTTTATTTGAATAACAAAATGACATCAATGTAAATGAAACGTCCCCGGTCGATATTACTACAGGCAGGAAGGGACATTTGAATTACGTGGGAGCGACAAGCGAAGGACGTTCTCACCAGAATGCCCTAATTATGTACTAGACAAACAAAAAACTGGTTGTTTCTAGTTTACTTCCCACCATTAGAAAGAACAAACTATTCTCTACAAAATGGTGCAAAGAAATCTGTCAAAACATGATATTGTAGGCGTTATCTCGGTTGACAAATGTGCCTGTTTCATTGGTTGAAAACTGTCCAATCGCAAGGGTTTACAGAAATATTCGTCATAAATCGTGTAAAATAGTGACATCTGATTGGAAGGCACTATTAGAAAGATAAAATCTTGACGAATCCAATGGTATCTTTATAATCTCGATAGAAATACTTTTGTAGATGGTCTTGAACGTCGAAGAAGTGGGAAATAACAGTACTATTGTATGCAAATTCATGCGTGAAAGATCTGTAACCTGATCTGCATATTTAAAAACGATGATTACGTACCGTATGTAAATGTACGTTTTACAAAAAAGTTTTAAATATGAAAATTAAAGTTTAATTCATTTCATTTCCAATGGGGCCGGTTTTATTACGATTGGATGATTTCAAGTGTATTAAATAACCGAATATGCAAATTCTCGCATAGGTTCGAAATGGTTGTATCTTGCTCCTGAGAGAACGTCAATTTGGGCAGTCTGCCACGGGGAGGGTTAAATAAGAAAACTATGAAGGTTCAACAAAAATACTTTACTCTAACAAAATCATTTGTAACGGGAGGGTAACGTATTAAACGTAACTTACAATTTAGTTGTTTAGTTATTGTTTTTGTTTTGTGTTTCGGGTTTTTATTTAAATTAGTGGATAACTGTATCAAAATTTTATAACTAAGCATGGAAATTGGTATTTAACACGTTCACTGCTACGCAAATTTCGTATAACCTATGCTAGGTACTGACCTTTTTATTTTTTATACATAACCTAAATGAGTAGAAATTACTTTATTTTTTACTGACTACGGCCTTGATAGTCTATAATATAATTAAATGTTATTTGACTTTACTAAACTCGTAATGGACTACACCCACCTTATTGCTGTTCCAATTGTATAGGACGCGTTGTCAAATATCAAATTCTTTGGAGCAAGGCTCCACTTCACACCACAAACACAAAATACAACACAAAATCTTTTGAACAAATACAGTTATATACAAAATCACGACTTTCGCGAAGAAAAAAAAAACACTAATAAAAGCACTATTGTCATAATAATAAAAGATCTGAAATTATGATTTTAGTAACTTTGATCCCCTCCAAACTCCTCCTAAAATTTCAAAAAATTTCATACCTTTTCCTAGTGAGCACCTATGGTCCTAGAGGAAGCTACATACCAAATTTCATTCCAATCTGTTCGGTAATTTTGGAGAAATCGTGATTTAGTAATTTTTACCCCCCTAAAATTTCCAATTTTTTAAAACCCTTTCTTAGTAAGCACCTATGGCCCTAGAGGAAGCTACATACCAAATTTCATTTCAATCCATTCAGTAGTTTTTGAGAAATCGTGATGAGTGAGTAAGTGGTATTTCGCTTTTATATATATAGATTTTCCGAGTAACTTAAATTAAACTGGCTTTACTATATTTATTCTGTTCACAGGAGTCAATTGTTTGAAGTACGTACTGCATTGAAATTAAAAATCAAAATATCACTTCGTTAGTCTTTAGAGTTTGCCTGATTGTTTCTTTCATTGTTCCAGTGTACCACCATGGCTACAAGATGCACGACGGCCTGGACATGCCACACAGCAACACAGGATCTGTCGACCCTAGATATACTCCTGATCCTAACAGACCCGGAGGGATGTCGGTCAAACGTCAAGGTGTCGATATCATCCGAACACCTACTACCCCTTGTAAGTCATCCAGCGGAATAAACTGTTATTAATGAACTAGATTAGCTCATTTTATAGTTTCTTATTTCAATTCAAAATTATTAAGTATTTTTGTTATTATAAACTTTTTTCAGTAATTGACACAAGCATGTAAAGTCTTACTGTAATATCGATGTCTATATTTGTTAAGTAATGAGTTGATAATACTAGAACATGAAGCTTGAAATCATAAAATTTTTAAATTGAAATAAATTTTAGTTAAAGTGTGTTAACTATGTTAACTTATTTAATAAACTTACTGCTCACAGTCCTTTTTTCTGGTAAGTTACGTTGTTTCACCTATTTGTCGCATTATCAAACCTAATTAAAAAGTTGTATCTTGCACTGGTTAATGCACATCAATTGGTGACAAAATGAAACATACACACAACACATCTACAAATTCACAACACAGCACATAACTGGATCGTTTAGAGCAATTTGTACGCACGTGTGTCCGTGTAAATTTCTAGATCGATACTGGTTTTATCTTTTCATCTTTGTTTTAAAGGATCTTCCAGTTTAGCCTATCTATTGCTTTATTCATTACAGGTGATTTTAAAATGCCACTTGTGCGTGGGGGTGTTTGTGTTTTTTATGTATCCCCACTGTTTGGCTTAAATTATTTGTGGTTCTATAAGAAAGTCTGTTGTCCTGCTTTTTGAATATTCTCGCTGTGACATCTAACAACCATCGTAATTTTGAAAAAAAAAAAAACAATAGCTGTGATTGATGGAAGGCCCTAGAAGGTACTACCTGTCTTCAGGTAGTAGAGGACTGTTTTTTTTTTAATGTGCAGTTAGATCTTCATCTGTGACTGCAAAGCTGTTAAAGTTATTGTTGGAAACTAAGTCAGTATTTTAGCCAGTTTTTGTTACTTTCGATTTAAATTTAATAATAATGTAATAATACCAATACATACGGTAACCATGTTATCCAAGTATAAATTCGGTACATTTAGTATTTTGTGAAGAGAGGGGTATATCAGGTTCTTGTCAACGTAAATTTTTTTTCATTAATGTTGATTAGTTTGTATTTGCAATTTATTTACGTACCAAACTCATTATCGTTATCCAAATTCATAGCAGATTTTTCTGAAACACAAACAAATAATGTAACTAACCTAACATTATATCTATATATTCACACTAATTTCACCAAAAAACTACATTCGTGGTCTTTTCACTTAGATCTTTATAATTAGAAGCGTTTATAATTTAAAGGATAGAATCAACATAGATTGAACTGAACTATAATAACAATTAAACTTGTAACAAAACAATTTTTTACAATTTTGTCGATGTTTTTATTAAGTCGCTGAAATCAATGGTGTATTACTCCCATCATAATTGTATGTAGAGATTAACGTTTTTATTTCTACTTCATTCTTCTTGATTTTTGTGAAGATTTCAAAATATGATTCATAATAATTCATTTGAGTTATTACACGTGTTTTAATTATTTGATGGTCATCAATGCTTTTTCTGTCAGTTATAAATTGTTTATGATTGAAAATGCTCTTTCTATGGAGGCATTCGTACCAGAAAGAGACATCACAAACTCACAAATTTTCTGTTAGATCTTGTGAAAACAGACGACCACATCTGCTCTGTTGTTAACTTCTACTCACGTCATTCCTCTTAGTTCTCAACTGTAAGGTTAGAGTTCAACATAAAAACCTTATAACATGTCTTTAAGTGATGCAGATGATGGCACATTATCAAACAGCAACCTGCTTTTTCCAGGCTTTTCCAGTTACGTTCTTTAAAGCTGACTTGGTTAGCCCTCCACAATTTTAAATATGCAATCTAGCCATAATAAATTCTGGACTTCTTTGGACTTCTTTCTTGCTTTTTCTCTTCTGTAAGTTCTTTTACAAATGAAAATACTGACTTGCAGCTTCTGTTGTAGACACTTTGCTTTGACCTGCTTAACACTTTTATGAAAAAGAGTTGAATAGTTTAAAACTGAGGGCCATCAAAAATGTTTACAGCACCGAAGGAGGTTTTTCTAGTGGTTCAAAGCTGAGTGGTTGAAATACTTGAAGAACCCTTTCAAGGCAAAAGACAAAGAATACGAAAAACTTAATAAGAAAAAACATTTTTTAAATCAACTCCAACATAATCGCAGAATGTCTTAACGCTTCAGTTACTAGGAACATGTAGATGTGAAAAACTTCACGATTATCATTTCAACATCAATTGGTAGGGAATATAAGTAACTAATTTATACAGTTAATAATGTCATGAGCCGTATCAATCAATCCGGATTTCTTTTTCTCTTAAAATATTCAGAGTTTACACAAATTCTTCTGTACCCTTACACAGCACAGATAGTATTTGTAACAGTATTTTAAATATTCTAGCTGATACCACTTCTTTAAAATACTCTATCTAAAGATTTGTAATAGTAAGGTTTGCCATTTCATATAGTGACCCTAACAAACTTCATTATTGTGCTGTTTTATTTTTCTGCTTTATCTTGGTTTATTTATAGTTCTACACGCCTACATTAAGAATTAAAAATATAGATATACATTTATTAAATACAAGCAATGTTCTTTAGTTTGATTGTTTATAGAACATGTTTTGGAAACGGTTTAATACTTGAACAAAATTAACCAGAGACCATTAGTCTATGGACTTTAATTCTTTTGCAGGTATTTGAATGTTTATTTACTAAGTCTTTATATTCAAAGTATACATTGTATAATAACAACATTCCTCTTGTTGATTGTGAACATGTTATTTTTGTCCAACAGTCCATCCTAATTGTTCTCAAAGAAGAATCGTAATTGCATTGTATAATTACCAGTCAAGAGAAGCCGCTGATGTGTCATTTGTCAAAGGCGACCGAATGGAAATACTTGACGACAGGTGAGTTTCTTTTAACTCTGTATTTAAAATTTTTGTATATCCAAGTTTTTAACTATACTAGAACTCAAAGCTTTCCCAGTCTTGTGTAGCAACGGTACAATAACTCTGCATTATGGGTCCATACTCATAATGTTTCTATAACAACAATAATCATGAAAGCTAGCTGACAGTGTTGTCAGATCTGTCAACAATATTGAAGAAGCTATCTGATAGTGGGGCCATATTAATCAACATTAATCACAAAAGCTGATTGGTCATGAAAACTAAATACCCATAGCTAAAAATTATTCTATGATAATTTATTCTCTTTTACATGATAATATTTTTTAATCCCCAACACAAACAGAAGGGATACATAAGTTTAACTTTAGGCCAGTTGGTAGGGGTAATTTTAGACCAAAAGTTCCAGTAATTTACAATACGACTGATTTTTTTAATAAGTACATTAAAGTATGTAGATTAACATAAAAAAAAGTTTACCAGTCTATCGATTTCCCAAAGTCGGAAAAAACAATCGATTAACATTTTTTTCTCGATATTCCTTAATATTTTGAGCTGGGATGAAGATAGAGAAAAATAAAAAATACCACCGTGTAGGGGAAGTATTTTTCAATAAAAAAGGTCATATGTATTTATTTCGTCCGAGCAATGGTTTGTCTGGAAAAAATTTGATAATGCAGGTATGTATTTTTCAGCAGGGGAAATCACTAAAAGGGGAAATCTCATTCATATATGAAGCGTTGGCTCATTCTAAATTGGCTGAATTTTAATATATCGAATTCAAACTTGATATAAGAGTTAAAATATATATTTTAAACATTTATGCTGAGTCTCAGCTTGTTATCTTGAAAATGACCTGATCTAGGCCACTTGACTTATCAATGGGTTTCTGTGTTACTGTCTGTTGGATCTCAACTCTCAAAGGGATGAAATATATATAGCTACGAGAGTGTTCTTAGCTATGATTCAAGAAAATCTTTTCAGCCGTTTAAAGATCATCATTAGAGGTTTTTTTCCGCGGTTTTTAAAACTTTTAAGTTTACTTGTACATACAAAATTACACTCGTGTTGATTTTGCGTTTTGAATTTTGGAGGGTTACTTACGGTTAAATCATATTCTGTGATTAAAGTGTATTGTACCTAGTATAGAAATAATCTGTCTGTTTTAAATACAGTCTATATTTAACTTTAAAATTACAAGAATTATTTAAGCGATACATAAAGATTTTGTCAATGACAGCAAAAAAGAAAGCGACTTTACAAGACATGCAATAGTAAAAATAGTAATTTTATTTTGGTTGCAGTTTCAAACATGTATTTCTATTATTTGCTGATCTGATCCTAATCATTTTGTATTGTACAAAAATGTTGCTAAATTATCACCTAGTTAATTTGAGTATATTTTAAATTTCTTGTTTGAACTTGCTTCTAGTGAACGTGACTGGTGGAGAGTAAGACACTTGCGTACAGGTGATGAGGGACTCATTCCATGGAACTTTGTTGCAGAGGAGAAGTCAGTCGAGAGTGAAGAGTATGTATATTTGACTTGGAGACTATATTAGAAATTTTCTCTTCAAAATAGATTTTTTCATTTTTGTTTAAAAAATTTTTAGATAATATTAAAATACAAACTGAAGAAAGTGGCCTTTTAGCTGAGGGCTTAGCAGACCTGACTCCAAAAAGCTTAAGGTCCCTGGTTCAAATATGGTTGAACACCTTGGATGTTTGTTTGGTAGGAATTAAACATTTGAGTTTTAGGTGATGGTAGCCTACCAACGCTATCAAAACCCAGCATCTTAAAACCTTAAAAATTATGAAACCTTTAACTTGAAAAAATTTGGGGTGGGTAGACGGACTGTTTAATATATTATGTTTATTATAATCTGTTCTTTTAGTGGTTTGATTTTCGTTTACAACAAATTTGAAAAATAAAGTATTTGCAATATAAAATAATAATTTTGGTATAAAACTGTAATTCACATATCAGTTAAAACAATCTCTACCAATATTTTGTGGCTTATGGGTTTTTTTAAAGGTTTTCAATTATGATTTTTCAAAAACACTCTTTTGTAGCCTTGGATAAATTATAAAAAAGTGAAAGATACATTTGGACTCTGTATCATAAATTTTTTGTGAAACATCAAGATAGAATCACATGAAGTTTTTGGTGTGTAATTTAATTATCAATCTCTTTTAATACAATGGTTGCACAAAGTAGTATGACAATACCGCAGACTGACAAAACACCCCTCATCGATGTCCGTGCATTGTTGTCCAATAGTTGGTGTCGGTTAACAACACAATGATATTTGGTTGTTGTAATTGTACTCATCTGTTGCAGCCACCAATTTCTATATTCTATCCTCTATCACCTCCCAACAATGTCTACACATGATCCGTAGATGTTTTGGTTGTCACTGGCCGCTGTATGGCCGATGGGCCAGCTATATGCTCACTAAGTACCGTTTTTTTAGCATTCACTCTTCACTGAACGTTTTAGGCTTATTGCATTCCTTTCGATACAGATTTCAGCTGACTTGCGTTTTTATAATTCCGAGCATATTTACAAGTCATATGTTACAACATCTCCAATTATTTTGTAATTTTCAATTTATTACTGATTTTTACTTATATTTCCGGCGACTATTTTTATTATATCACTTTAGGTCCTAGTAGTGCTCCACTAGCTCTTCCCAACGATACCTGCATTAACGTCTTAGCTAAACACATTTCCACGCTACATTAATGTAAAATTTGTGTTTCACTTGCATGCGCCTACACAGGTGCGATGACATCATAGGCAAAGCAAACCCTACTTGACTAATAAGTACAGACATGGTCTCTCCTTTGAGGGCTCAACCAATGTTCATGCTTATCAAACTAGTAGTTATTAACAGATCTGACAGTATTTTGTCAGACAAGAAAGTTCGAGTGACTGTCAATGTAAATAGCGAACAGAAGTTTTCCCCAGTATAAACCATTAAAGAAACACATACAGCAGTTTTAGCAAAGCATTTTACTTTTCATTGTTTCAATCCCCATTTAAAAAGTATGATGAAACATTGCTAATGTTACCCGGAAGGTAATGCTTCAATTTAACACACCACTAAAAGTTCTATCAAAACCAGATGACTAGTTTTGAGTTATATTATAACAAGAAACATTTACAACAATAGCCTTTTTACTATATAGTAAAGATTAAGGCGGTGATTTCATCCATGCTCCATTTTGCTTGGGCAACAGTAAAATTGTAATGCATTTTTCTCTTGTTAAACAAAATATTATTGATATAAATAATGTCATTTGATTATAATATATTATATATGATTTAGCTTTGTGTAAAAAATATTGAAATTCATAAGTAGATTGATGTAAATCTAGATCTATGTATGTGCAGAAAGTATATTACCTGGATGTATATACAAAATATATTATGTTTACAAAATTTATATATTATATAAATTTTTATTGATTTATTATGAGTAATTAATTTATTATACCAATAAAAGAATAAATGCTTTCTGGTAATATTATATTGTCAGTACTAAATTGTTGTTTTTAAGATAATAAAATTATGTAGATAGATTATTTTACAATTAAATGCACCTATACCGTACCAATAATAACCCAAAATAAAAACGAAAAATAACACAAAACTGTATCAATATTTTTTCTTTTGAATGTTTTTACAAAAAGCTGTTGTCATTATTTGGCAGTCCGAGATGGAGCTTAAATCCTACACCAAACTGAACTACTCAGATATGAACAAACTCAAAATTATTAAAATAAAACTAGGTACTAAATCTTTTTTAAAACTCAAGTCATAATTTTCATTGTTTTAATTAAGTACTATAGCCACTAACTTGTTATGCATCTCGTACTTTGCATAATTGCTTGAGTGGGAAGGAAAAGAGCAAAATGGGGTGGTCACCTAAGTCATGCGGACGCAACACATTCTCTAGTTTTCCAGATTATATATGTATGGTGCAACATATTTTATCAGGGTGGGTTCGAGTTAAGCATCTGCTTGGTCTAATCATCTGCTTGGCCTAATCATCTGCTTGGCCTATTTTGTTTGTGTTCCATTAAGGAAATGTTAAGAGATAATCCCCAAGACAAGTAGAGATAATCCCATTTGAAAATTTTAAATTCATTGAAGGTTTTTTTCAAAATTGTTTGCTATGTCAATTAGATTTACTTTTATATTATTATTTAAGACTTAAAATTTAATTTTTAAAGCAGCAGACAATGATATCTTTTTTTTTGCTTACAAAAAAACAATAATGATAAAAAAAAATGTGTTCACAATAAAGATGTAACTGAACTTTCTTCAAATTATATAACTCTGAACTGAAAAAATAAACAGATTTACAGATTTGTATCTTTAAAGATGAGGCAAGGGTCAGGCAAAATGAACTTAAACACAGAGATACAGATACTGGAAATAACAAAATGTATTTTGTACTTGTTGCAGTTGGTTTTTTGGAAAGGTTTCTCGTAAAGAAGCGGAGAAGTTGTTGATGTGCGAAGAGAACCCTCGTGGTACATTCCTAGTTCGTGACTCCGAGCACAATCCTCACGGTTATTCTCTGAGTGTAAAAGACTGGGAAGAAAGCCGAGGTTACCATGTAAAGCATTACAAGATTAAACCTTTAGATAAAGGTGGTTATTACATTGCTACTAGTCAGACGTTCCCTACACTTCCTGCTCTCGTGTTGGCGTATTCAAGTAAGTTTACATGGACATCGTAAACCTGTGTTAATTAGATATAACATTTATAGAAAGAACTTCCGATACAACTTTTTGGTTAAGAGCTGGTGTTTATACTGAGTTTTGTGAATTTATTTCTGAATCCATTTATTGTTTATAAAT